>JAOBRB020312877.1:0-10975 GCA_027575285.2 Zoanthus pulchellus | reverse complement strand
AAATCTCCTTACGAAGACTAGCTAATACGTCATTTTTATGCTTCATTGGCCTATGAAAACACACCTCTCGGCCAATACAAACCACTGTACTATCTTAAACATTTTATAAAAGTTTATAATTAAGCTGTTCATGCATATATGAAGTTACTTTAATTTATATAACTCAAAAACTATGCACATGTATGTTTGAAAATGGTGAAAAAAAGGACAGAGGAGCTAATGGAGATGTTGGAATTGAAGGAAACAGTAGTTCAGATGATGAAGGTGAATGAAAAGAGATGGTACGTATTGGAATGTGTTGAGGATTGAATGATGAACATGTTTTGAGAAAGGCTTAGAAGTTTGAAGATAAAGGTGAGAGGAAGTGAGGAAACCCAAAGAAGATGTGAATGGTGCAAGTGTGAAAATAAAGCCAGCAAGTTGATTTGGAGATAATGGATGCAATAAATCAAGCAAGATGGAGAGTTGGAGAGATTGCTTACCAAGATGGGATGGATCTGGTCAGCCCTATTTAAAGAGATAAACCCAAATCAAAGTTGGATTGATAATGACAATGAAATCACATCTGACAGATTAATATGAGATACCTTGAAAAGAGGTGTGGGTGGAATATCCAAGGTGAGGTACAAAAAAGGTGATTCTGTAACAGTTTCTAAAACAAAACAAAAAACAAGTCAGGGTTCAGCTAATGAACACTTGCTTTTTTATAAATTAACCCTTTCACTCCCTGTTGAATTATTAAGTTCTCCCAACTTGAGCCAATACTTTTTATTGAACATGTTTGAGAGAATTTCACTTTTAATCTTCTGTAGTTTGCTTTGTTTGATCAATTCTCATTTTCTCATTACCAAATGTCTTATTTTGTACTTGTTATTTAAGGAGAAGTTGAAGTGAAAGGGTTAATTTATTTGTAAATAAGTACAACATATTTTATTCCTGTGTTCTTACTTGTGTGTTGGGGAGAAGAAAGGAAATCATTTAAAAGCTAGATTTAACATGATCCAATTTCAACTTTATTTGCCAATCAGAGTTTGTATAATTATAATTATAACACAGACTGATATGAGTGCAATGCATAACTCTTAAATACCTTTAAAAAACTCTGATTTCTAATTAAAGGTTTCAAAATAATTTCAGGGTTTGGATTATTTAATCTCGTTTAAAAATTAATTTCATTCTTAAAAAACTTTTCATGACTAAAAATTTAACATCAAGTATTTTCCTTTGTTTAGTATTAAGGTTCTCAGTAGTTTTTTGATCAGATGACCAAGAAGTAATTACAGGTGGCTAAACCTTGCCAGTTAAACCTTGCCTTGCAGCTTAACATTGCTAGTACAGGCGGCTCCTTTCATCTTGGCAGGCGGCAGAATTCACCTGTTGCTGGCTTCTACTGAGAACCCTGGTTTAATATCACTTAATGTGAAATCATTTTTAACCAGGGGAGTGTTTCTCACCTTTGCTGTATTCTTCTTCATTCATGAGTTTCTTTATCTCTTCCTCATTCTTATACAACAAAAAAGAACAATTACTATTATTCAATTTAAACCAGCATGAATAACATGTAACTAATAAAAATTAAATAAATATTAAAATGTGAAGTAAACTGGTTAAAATTATGGAGCACTTAATTAGAGGTTTCTAATTATAGAGTAGATAAAACTTTTCTCAGCCAATCAAGAAGAGGTAGTATGTGTACAATGAATATATAATAATCATCACAGACTGTAAGGTCAAATGGTATGACGAAGGGCTAATGCTCGAAATGTCAGCTTTCCTTTTACCTTACGGAGATGATTATTCATTTTACACAAGTCATATAACTTCTAATTTTAACCTACTCAAAGACACATTTTATAGTTTTTTTAAAAGCTATTTACTTCAAGAATAGGTAGATCTTGAAAAACTTAGTGCCAAGTAATTTTTACCTGGTGGGTGATGAATTAAGATCCTCTGACAATTAATTGTGGTCTGGAACAAAATTGAACCGAGTAGAAGAAAACCTTTTAATTACCAATCTTGTCCAACCCATGAAAGCATGGAAAATAGATGTTTAAATGTCAATGATGATGATAAAACTCATAAAATTATCTCAACTAAAGGTACACAAGCAACAGGTCTCAATGACATCCCATGGTGAGTGGCCAGGGGATGTGAAACACTACCCACAGAGCACTGGTCTAAGGGTGTGAAACTCTTTTTTTAAGCTGCCATTTATGCCTTCAAAATATAACCGTTTGTTGAATAAGCTCTAAACATTAAAGTTACATTCTATGAGGAATGTTGGCTTACATTTTCAGCATAGAGTCAACAAAATAAACTACAAGCGATTATATATCTTCTCACCTCAGTTTGTGGAAGTTTTCTTGATCGAATTCTCATTTTACCCTGAAATGTCTTGTAAATTACACCTACAAAATGAATCTTTAGCTCAATCAATCAATCAATCAATCAATCAATCAATCAATCAATCAATCAATCAATCAATCAATCAATCAATCAATCAATCCAATTTTGATCTGGGTTTGTCCCCATACCTGGTGGTTGGATGGATTTACCCCACTCTGGCAGCAATCTCTCCAACTACCACTCTCCATCTGGCTCGATTAATTGCATCCTCCTTCTTCAAGCCAACACTCTTGCTCTCCTTCTGCACTTGCATTTTCCATGTCTTCCTCGGCCATCCTTGCTTCCTCTTCTTCACTTCAAACTCCAGTGCTTTTCTCAACACATGCCCATACCATCTCACTCCATTTGCTTTTGCCATCTGAGTGACTTTATCCTTCAATCCCATCATCTCCACTAGGTCCTTTGTCTTCTTTTTCTCCATTAGTTTTGCACCACACATTGCTCTCACCATTGCTCTCTCGGTCCTTCTCAAAATTGCCATCTAATTTTCCCTCAATTAAACACCATGTCTAACTCCCAATTAACACAAGTCTCTGATCTTACACAACTCCGATAAATCATTCCTTTCATCTTAAGCAAGAACCTTTTTGAGTTAATAGCAGCTCTCCACATTCTTCTGAGCTTCACCCACACAATTCTCACGCTTGCTGTCACAGCTGCCTTACAACCACCACTGGCAATCACTCTATCCACTAAATAACAGAAACTTTTCACTGTTTCCACCTCTTCACACAACTCCTCCACCAGTCCCACTAATGTATCATGATATTAAGTGGCACACAAAATGAGGGGTTTTTGTTTCACTCTGTTATTCTTTTGGTACCTTTCAGAGTTATATGAAATTCTAATTGTATATGCTATAGGTAATACTATAACCTTGAGTTAAAAATTTTATGTTGATAATTTGCTGCACTGTGAAATGAACGGAATAATTATTACTTCAATTTATTTTAGAAATAGAACAAATTAGTAACCTAAAAACATTTAGTTTGCCGTACAAAATATAGAAACAAAAAATTCTACAAGGTCTAAGATATGCTATTGTGAATGAAATTTATTTACTTATTCTTGCCACATATGAAACAGAACCAAGACCAATGGCTATCAAAGTCAATTGTCAGGTGAAGATTTCTTGTTTTTTTTTTATAAATTCCATTTATCTTATTTAAAAAAGTAAATTTACCACCTCATTGATAAATTAAACTTCATAATATGTTTGTGGCAGGAAATTTGCAGGTTCAGTCATAACTAATACTAGTGTACAGTATGCAGAGTTTTATAAGTAACTCACTGCTATTTCTCTTCTTTGTTCCTCCAAGTGTTGTGTGGAGAGCATTCAAAAACCATGACAAGAACTCAACTGGATCACCTGATGGAACAATTAACATAATTATACGTCTAGTCTTACTAATCTAAAAAAATTTAATGTAGAAAAACTTATAACAAAGACCTATACTATGTATATCACATATTAATTCATTCTTTTAAAACTTATAATTATTTAATACTATAATATATAATTAAAGATAAATGCTGTAATATTATCAGTGTTTCATGATCAAGCCACTAAAAAATTTTAAGCAATATCATAAAAGTAGTTGTTGATGATTAACAAGCTAAATCCCTTACAACCCAAGAGGTCCATGGAACTGGAACTTATAGATCTATGGTTTCCATAGTGTTAAGTGGATACAAAACTTTGACTCCCATATTGGATGGGATAGTAATCCATTGCAGATTAGCTCCCAACAGATGCTGGTACTCATTTACCAATCAAGGAAGGATGGGAAGCTGAGTTAGCTTAGGTAGAAAAGGTCACACAAATATTCATACATCTCAGAAATGCTGGGGATCAAACCAAGACCCTCACGGTTCGAAGACCGAGATTGCAACAACAACAACAATAATTTATTTCCACATGGATAAAGTAACAATTATAAAGGAAGAACTTCTGAAAGTTGGATAGTGGTTGGACACCTGAAGTAACTATAGGAGCTAATCTAGTCAGGTACCCAATAGAAGAAAGTTGATTGGAAAACTAGTTAGGGAAGTATATATCATAAGATATTATAATTACTGAGGCAAAATACAGACACATGCACAACACAATAACATTAAAGACAGAAATAACAAAAGCGAAACTCATAATGCTTCAAATTTAAGTAACATCAGTGAAAACTAGTATAACTGGATAGAAGATCTGCTTTAAGTTCCCGTTTAAAACTTTGGAAAACTCAAAGTTTTGATCAATTCTTTAACTTGATTCCAAACTTTTGGTCTGAAAAACGTAATATTGAATTTTGCATAATTGGTTCTAGTATTTGATAAAGCAAATGAGGATTTTGATTATGAGAAATATATTTAGAACTTTACAAGCTGCATATCAGTGGCTGTACTTTTATATAAGTTTCTTCTTTCCTTTTATTTTAATTAACCAAAAAACACTCAATCATTTAATACAACGTGTAGCTTTAGAATTATAATTATACAACTTCATGTTAACTCTTTATTACCTTGTGCTGTGAACTGAAATTTTTTTTTGCTACATAGCACAACTGCCTGTACAAAAATTGACAAAGAATGGCATTACTAAAATGTTCATCACTGAAGCCTTTAAATTCCATTTTTTAAAAATAAAAGACAATTTCTTTTAAAATGAAACAACATTGACTAAACCACAGATAGTCTTGTTAAGTTAATTTTCTGTTCTTTATTTCTATCAAGTAAACGCCATGAATCGCTGTTGTAGGAAAAAATCATTGGAGGTACAATTGCTTAATTTAGCAGCATAATAAAGTCTGTGTTATTTCAGAAAACTTGTAAGTTTCAAACACAGTTCGTCTTTACTCTCTTGGTTGCTCTGCCAAATATTCTTGGAAGACATTCAGTGGCAATGAAACTTCTAAACAAGATCAGGTCTAGATGCATATAGAACTGAAAGTATTAAAATATTATTTTAGCAAACACTGATTTTTGTGTGCATATATGATAAATTTATAATTTGCGTCATTAAACAAGCATGATACTGTAATTCTGCTTGACTAGAAACAATGAAAGATAACTGACAGGTGGCTTTCATTAGTCAAACCATCAACTGAAAGCAAACAGTAATGTAAAGGAATGTTCAAACCAATTCAAACTACATGCAATTGCATCTCAATTAGTATTCTTACAACTACCATTGAAACAAGATGTTAGTAACTTACAATAATATCAATCAACCAATCAATCCAAATTTGATTTGAGTTTCAGTTTATCCCTGTAAACGGAGTGGCCAGATCTACTCCACTTTTGTTCCTAGCAAATCTCTCCGGCTACCACTCTCCATCTTGCTCAATTTATGGTATCCTATCCTATCTCCAAACAAACTCTTGCTTTCCTTCTCCACTTGTGCCTTCGCGCTTCCATGCCATCTTTGGTCATCCTCATTTCCTCTTCCCCTTCATCGCAAACTCCAATGATTTTCTTAAAACATCCCATCACCCCTCCTTAACACATGCAAGGACCATTTCATTCCATTTCCCTCTGCCATCTGAACCACAATTTCTATCAATCCCAACATCTCCATTAGGCCCTCTGTGCTCTTTTGTACCACACATTGCTCTCACCATTGCTCTCTTAGTCCTTTTGAACATGGCAATCTTACTTTCCCTCAAAAACCATATCTCGCTTCCATATAACATTACACAACTCCAATAAACCAATCATTTCCTTTTTTGAATTCAGCAACTCTCCACTTTCCTTCAAACTTCACCCACCCAGTTCTTGCACTTGCTTGTAATCATGATAGATATCAAAAAATAAATAAATGTAAACCAGATAGTGTAAGTTGTTAAATGACATCCTCTCTCCTTGTCTTATAAAGCAGATTTAAAAATTATAATATATTTTGTTTTTCTGATTGTCAAAACTCAATTAGTTTGGATATTTTCATTTAAAAATTATGTCAGGAAAGCATTAAATGTCTACTACTGTTTGTTCATAGACATGAGGGAAGTTCATTTCATTTAAAAAACCTTAGCATGAAAACCTCTAACGCACCTGCAGCATTTCATGGGGACTAACGTGAGCTTTAAAGTTTCTTGGGTTCCAAATTTTCCTGGTGAGTTCCCCAAACCTTTGAACTATCAACATAAATAGAATAACAATGATAATAATAATAATAAATATATTATTATTATTATTCAAAGTAACAAAAATAATATCTGATATTATTTTTGTTACTTTGAATAATAATAATAACTATTATATCATTGTTATAATTATTATTACTACAATAGTTACATGAAATTAAAGACAAGGAGTGTGGCAATTTCATCTGAAGTGCAGATGTTTTTCCTTTTTCGGAGTTCCTCCAAACCTTGTCTTTCCTTTCATATTTTTTTTCATTACATTATCACTAATACTATCAAGAACACAGCACAACATACATGCACAGCAAAATAACTTAGCAAAATTAAAGATTAATTAGCCAGATGTCACTTTTGATAATTCTCACTCTGCTTAGGAGATACAACAACCTTTGATTTAACCATATCATTTATAATCTTGTTTTTTCAATTTCATTTCCTCCACTTTAAAACTAAATAACCTTAAAACATGCATCAAAATTGTCAATTGCAGTTCAGGTTTACAACTCAATCAATGTCAGATCTCACAATAATGTGAGAAATGTGCATTTTCTGGGAACAGAAAATACTCAACTGGTAATTTCACAATGGCACAAAACTTGGTAAAACTAATTTTTTAAAAAAAAATTAATAAAAAAACAATATGTAATATAAAGAAAAAATCTTATTTTGTTTTATTTATTGTTTTGTGGCAAAATTTCTCACCTGTTACACACAGTCTAAACATTAAATAAAGTCATTACTTAAACAAAGGTTTTATTCTAATTAAAATGTGAACAAATATAAAAATTGTTATTTAAACTTTATCTTTACCTAATGGGAACATTGTATCTCCTGGTGGTCTCTTAATACTCTTATAGTTTTCTTCCCTCAAGAAAAAGTTTCGAACTGGCGGAACAAATGCCAAAGCCTGGATATTTTGAACAATCATAATCACGTTAGAAATATTATTAATACTAATCATTATATTTTCACTTCTATAACCCTGGCCCTTTTATCATATGTACAATTTCTGAAAGTCTAGGAAAAACTTAATATATGCAACTATAACTGTAAAATTAATGAAAAATTTTACATAAGTCATAATTATGAATCAAGGTATAAAGAAAAAACAAATAAGTTAAAGAAAACCAGATCTTACCTGAAGGATAACATTGAGGTAGTCATTGGCCTTGATATTGTTCAACCCAACCATACCTTGATTGAGAATTGAGGACAAATATTTTAATTTACTAATAACATCAAGCACTAAGCACTAACATCATTCTGTCTCTACAGTACTATAATTGGTTAGCAGTACAACATTAATTCCAAAATACTCAGATTCTGTAGCAATTTTATTTTGGTTTATAAATTGTTTCAATCACAAAAAAGAAGTAGAAACAATTATCATAAAATTACAATGTTTTGATGGAGAAAACACAGATTTCCACAGCTGCATACTTTCAAGCCACCCAATAACTTTTGAGTTTGGACAAAAGCTAGAGCTAGTAATCTTGCAGCACCTGATAACAAATGCTGAGCTTTCATTTTTCCATTATCACAAGAAAAAACTGTTTCAGGAGAACAAGACTTAGGGTGAGAGATAATATGGAGTTTTGGTTCAGTTTTGCTACAAAGAAAGAACTTCAAGGAGTCATGCTAAAAAATTTAATATGTATTATGTAGTGACTTATGAATACCAAAAAAAAATATTTCAATTAATAATTTATAATAACATGCCTTTGGTTAATAATTATAATAATTATCATTATAATAAAATTAACAATAATAAAAAAGATTTCTCTGTGTATCAGAGGAAGTGCTTCTTGATTGGTTGAGGGTCAGAGTCAGCTATGTACAGTATATTTTAATTAATATTATATATATTATTTCGACGTTAAAGCTGCATTTCATGCAATTTGTGTAAAAAAGTACATCTCTGGTACCTACAGAACGAGTGAGGAAACAAGAACAAAGTATTACCTGGAAGATACATTGTACCATCAAATGCTCTCGACATCTTGGCTGATCTGTCCATTTGATTGATTTCCCTTTTTGTAAATGTTGGATCAAGGACAAACTACAACACAGCATGTTTACCAAATTATTAAATATCTGAGATAAAACTAATGTTTAGGAAAGTTTAGAATTCAAGGTGTCCCCCAAATACAAATCTTCTTAATATATTGGTATAAAACAGATGTAAATTTAGTATTTTCCAAAATCAGGGCTATTACAAATACTACAGTACAATGTCATTGGCTCCCTAACCTCAGGCTATTTGTGATAGTCCAAGGTGACGAGTTTGGGAAAACAGTGGCAGCTCCTTCGTATTTTGTTGAAGTATCAAATGACTATTTACAAGAACTTCTTGATAGTTAAAAACTCGAAAAGACAAAAAAAGCTACTAAGTATGGAATGAAAATATCCAATGGTAAGATACAAGCATTAGAAAACAGACATATTGGTACTTTTTCATAGATTTTTTATAAAAACAAATGAGAGTGGCAAATTGAAAAAGTAACACGTTTAGCATCTCCAAATTAGCATGTATTTATATTTAATTTATGTTGTAAAATACTAAAACAATTAGACCTCTCAGCCTATGGACTACAAGGCAACAGCTTATTCGGCCTTCATCCTCGTGGGCTATTGCCTCGCAGTTCATGCGGCCTTGAGGTCTAATTGTTAATTAGGTATGGTATGTTTATTTACACTCGCACACCAACTGAAGGTATTTTATTCTTTGAAAAAGAACAGGAAAGTTAGACATGAATTAATTAACTTCATTTGTAACATTTTGAAACCAAAGAAAACATGTTCAAAGCCATTTTGGTTCTCTAAAAACAATTTGGCAAACCACCTCCAAATAAGACAATCAGTGTGTACTATTCATTTGTGTGATATATACATATATCATATATATACATATATCATTTGTGTGATATATTTTGATTAATGTATTGCAATGAAGTGAGCAAAAAACATGATAAGATGACTGTGTAAAAAATAATTTAAATATTCAATTATGTGAATGCAACTTTAATCAACATTAACAGCAAATTTTAATTATTATTAAATAAATATTAATTAAATAATCTGGAGGACAGTTTTTTATGTACCTCCATTGCAAGATAAATTATACATTGATCCATTCTATAAAATTGACTTATCTTCATGGAAAATGCTTCAGCAAAGTTTTCACTGACAATCACAAGATGATAAATAATCATCATTACAAAATTCTTTGACTCAGATAAACAGATGAATGAAAGTTGTTTGCTTTTGAATGTGACGTTTTTACAGTAATTTAACTGATGGGGATCCTGTGCACTGCCATTGCTACACTTATTCTTAAGATCAAACTATATGAATTAAAGTAACACTCAAGAATTTTTCACATCCAATTGTATTCATTGTAATGACAGGAAACTAAAACAGTGATGTTCATCATTATCATCATCATCAATCCAGTTTTGATCCAGTTTTATTCCCGTAAACGAGGGTGGCCGGATTTACCCCACTCTACCAGCAATCTCTCTCACTCACACTCTCCATCTTGCTCGATTCACTGCATCCTCCCTCTTCAAACCAACACTCCTACTCTCCTTCTCCACCTGCGATCTCCATGTCTTCATCGGTCATCCTCACATCCTCTTTCCCTTCACAACAAAAGATTCACTGCACCTACTTCATTATTAATAAAACCGGCTTCATTTTTACAGGAATAATTAAGAATTACCTTGATGTCATCTAATGATGAATCAATTATCTCATAATTATCTGGTAAGCAATAAAACTGCAAAAAAGATAAAAACACAAAATTTTAGAACAATTTTTATTTAGCAAAAAAAAAATCACTGGTTAATTGCTAACATTATAGTAATCAAAATGGTCTTGGGTCAAAGTCTTGGCTCAATTATTATTACAAAGCTTAATTAAAGCATAGTTTTACCTTCAGTGTATGTAAGTTGAGAAAAACATGATGGTCCATCTGCACACTGTGTGTATAGGCATGGGAATGCCGACCTCGACCTACAGTTTTAAACAGCAATTATTTTATTGAAGACTAAGAAAAACTCATTAAAAGTATTAAATATGTCAATGACTAATGATAGGTTTATTCTTGAAAGTAGGAGAAACAGAACAACTATAATAAAAATAAATATTATTTGATAATTAATATTTTGTGGCTACAAAATTAATTTAAACATCTTATAAGTGCTCAATTGCAATTACAAGATAACTAGGGTTTTCCACTGGCACTGGCATCTTCAGTGTCCCATTACTCTGTAATTTTTGAGCACCACTCTACTCTGAGCAGAGTTGAATGAATCATTAGTTAACCCTCTGACTACTGGGAGGTTTTGCCATTTGGAACAATTTTTTGTATGAAAACGATCATTTGGCTTTCTCTAACCCATATAAGGCATTGCAATGGAAACATCCCACATTGT
>JAOBRB020312766.1:0-10976 GCA_027575285.2 Zoanthus pulchellus | reverse complement strand
TCCGTCCACCTTAGAGTGGTAAAGATGGTGTCCCCAATTAGTAGGCCTTTGGCTGGCTAGAAAGACTTGACACCTAATATAAATAAAGTCTTATAAAGGCATCATTTTATGTACCATGTAAATGCTCCTGTCTATTACTCTTTTGGGGGAGTCATGTTGTCTTCTACGACACGGGATCGATTCCTGGGCTCCGCATCTTGGATAAAGGCCCCTTTTAACGGATCAAACATGTTGGTCAGACACCATCAAACGTTGTTAGACGCAGCATGTTTGATCCGTTTGAACAGCAGGATCAAACATGTCGGATACTGTTGGACGGTGTTGGACGATGTTGGATGAAGTTTGTCTTTGTTCAAACTTTACATCAAAAATCGTCCAACAATTACGCTCGCGTGATCAAAAATACGTAATCTTGTTAAAAACATTCATGGGTCTGGTATCGAGATCCAACATTGTTGGATAATATTGGATTCGTTTGAACACTCGAGCATCAAACATTGATCAAACACCGTCCAACACCACCCAACAATGTTTGATGATGTTTGACCAACATATTTGATCCGTTTAAATAGGCCTTTAAGATTTCTTGATCTCAATCTGACTCCATGCAGTTTTCCACCCTCAACTAATTCACTTTTCATGCCCAGATCTGAGCCGTCGAGCGATGAAACATTAACCTCAGGCTAGAAAGAGTGGGCAACCACTTGGTTCGCCTTATATGTGAAATAAAGGATTTATTACTGCATGCGAAGTGAGTTTCCTTTTATTCGGAAAATAGTTTGATTTTCAGATGCCACCTGCAAAGAACATGTGATATATCCTCGTGATCGAACACAAAATGTTTTATGATGAAGACGGTTTTCACCTCGTCCATTGTTTACATTTCTCGGCCATTTTATCACCAGTGCGTGGGTATATAACACATTTATCTAATCAAACTACTCATGCACTTACAGTAACTAGCCCTTTATCCAATCATTAAATAGTGTTGTTTGCTTTGTGAAATGATTTACTTTCTTTAGAATGAAGCGTATAAGTATGACCTTAGTTTTTTACAATTTGAAGATGAGAGAGCAAGAGTGTTGGCTTGAAGAAGATGCAATAAATCGAGCGAAATTGAGAGTGGGAGTTGGAGAGATTACTGCCAGAGTGGGGTAAATCCGGCCACCCTTATTCACGGGGATAAACCCGGATCAAAATTGGATTAATGATGATGATGAATATGTTTTTGATTTCTTTTTTCAGGGTATTTCTAACGTAACAACTAAACACGGTATCAATTTGAATCCATTTGGATATAGCAGAAGAATCATGGCATATTCAAAGACCCGCGCTAACTACGTTGTGGAGTGGCCTGAGACCTGGCCTCTGAAGATTTTGTGAGTTATCCTTTTAAAAATAAAACATGTTCTGCATGTCGTCAAAGGCTGGTGAGAACTAAAGTGAACGTTTGAGAGAATTCGAAAGCAGATCATTAAAATCACGAAACACATTAGAGAGAGAACTCTTTCAAACTTGTTGGAATTTTTAAAAATGCTATGGAGGCAATGGGAACGTGTTTTATTTTTTTACAATTTATTTTGCGTCTTACCAAAAAGAAAAATGATACAGGAAGCGCGTGTGTATACTTAAATATCTTTGATGAAACTGTAAATTCTCACAGCCTGCAGACAGTCAGCCATGTTGCTCAAACTAACTAGCAGTAAACTAGTTTGAGCTGCGTCGGTGTTTCTAAAGAAACAATTAAGTGATAAAATATGTACGTTGTAAACCGTATAAAGGAGAGAATACTTACTGACGTTTCGAAGGTTAGTCCTTCGTCGGAGTAAAACAGTAAGTATTCTCTCTATTATACGGTGAATAACTTACATCTCTTAATGAATTCATACTTTTCCGCATTGTATTTTAATATATTATTATTATTATTATTATTATTATCATCATCATCATCATCATCATTATTATTATGTGCCACCCCTTTGTTTTTCAGGAGTTTAAATAAAGACAGGAGAAAAACAACTCAAGCAAAGCTAAATTCACAAACTTTAATGTAAGTTTCACAAAATAAAATTCTATATAAGGTTATAGCTATATTTCGATTGGGTTTGTTTCAAATTTGTTTTTTTTTTAGTTTGCTATAGTTAAACAACGTTTATTGCTTCCTCCTTTTTATATTCGTATCTCATTTGTTCCTAAAGCTGGATTCACCGACACTTGTGAAATAAGTACAATCTTGAACAAGCACAGGAAAAGAAACTTTTTCTTTCTCTTGTGTTTACAGCAAACAGTTCAGTTTGCTCACTTGTATGTTTCATTTGATTTTGGGACTGAAGATAATATCAGAGCAACGCAATTATATCTCCACAAGTGTGAATTGTTTTTGCATACCAGAGTGCTTAAAATCAAACGAGTGGGCTATGCAAAATGCAAAATGGTCACAAGGACAACAAAAACAATTTCACAATCCCAAAATTAAGAGTGCTCAACAAAACAAAATCTTACCGAAGGCAATAAGTTGTTGAGGAGCGAAATAAACTCAATCTGCATACAGTACTCAGGCGCGGATTTAAGGGTGGGCCGGACGGGCCGTGGTCCCCCCTTTCGGTGGGATAGCCAACGTTAATTTTTTAAATATTTTTAAATTCTGTGAAAGTTTGATGTAACTGCGATCCAGAAAGGTATAACATAATTAAAATACGTAACAAGGTGAACTTAGAAAAGTGGATATTTTTCGTTGTTCATCCTGTTTTTGTTGAAAGGTTGGGAGCTAGACCAGGCTCAAATTTTCCGGCCCCCCCTTTCCAAACTTTCTGGATCCGCCCCTGGTACGTACTGTTTTGTCCTTTGAGGACTCGTCAGTGCAGCTCAGAGAAGATTTCGAGACTGAAGATAATAACAGAGCAACGCAGTTATATCTCTACAAGTGTGAATTGTTTTTGCTTACAAGAGTGCTCAAACTCAAAGGAGTGGGCTATGCAACTCCAGTGCAATATGGAAAGTATCAGTGGTTATAATTTCCGGTATTTTACTAGTAACTATATAGTAAAATCAACTACTCTTCCGACAGAAACTACAGTCACGCCTAGAGTAGGACCATAACAAAGTTAATGGGAAATAGAAATAATGTCGTAACGAACCCAGAAAGTGTATACAAAGATTTGATAACAAAAACTAAAATTACATGAAATCAAGAAAATTTAAGTAAAAATTAGTTTGGAAATCATTGATCGAAATTAATGCTTCGTGACATGATCATCTTTATAGGAAAAACACTGTCGACCAAGAATTTATCAAAAAGAGAGAGAATGAAATAATCCTCAATAGTTTGCCGTCAAGACAGAAAGGAAAAGGAGTTTTGGAGACAAAAGCTGTCAGGAATGACATTTTTCAAACACAGAAAGATCTTTTATTGGATTCTAAACAAAAGTCTTTAAGCTACCAGGAAAAGATCTCAAAGCGAAGTACCGAAAATGTGGCATCAAATATTCGCTATTCGCCCCCCATTTCTCCTTGTCCGTCGTCAGTTGAGAGAAATCCTTTAGGGCCTGCAAAGGCATCACTACCACCGATCACTTTTAATAGGGGCGGAGAAAGTGTCTGCGAGGACACACAAATGTCATCTCACTTTGACACTTGTAAATCTGTGAACCAAGTTGATGAAGAAAGAAATTGTTTCCATAGCAATGATTACGATGCTTACGACGCGCCAGCTAATGGGGGAACAAACAAAATATCTGAAGAAAACGACAAAGGCAGCTGAGAAAACTGCTCATTGGTAAGAACGTGTCTTTTCTTAACATCATCATAAGCCTGCCGCACCTGGAGCTGTTACCTGAACTGTATTAAATTTCCATGTTTAGCAGGCGCTAGACGTTTTCTGTCCACTAGCCTTTTTAAACCACATTTTTAGAACATTTCGACATGCCAGGGTTTTGGTTTTTATATTTTGGGTTTTCTGCATTTATGTATTTATTTTTATATTTTGCAACTGTTTAAGCATGTGTACATTCATATAAATTTAGCACGTGCGCACACTTGGAGGAAGTATTCATTTGTGAACAAAAACATTGTTGAATATTCGACCAAAAACACTCAAAACTACACCGCACACCGGAGGCACTTGCTTATACGCCATGCAAGTTACAGTTGACCGTTAGTTGAGCTGATAGCTCTAGTGCCCGCTAGTTAAATTACAAAAATCAACAAACAGAAAGCATCAAAACAGTTGGATAGAACTGCCCAAAATTGCAAGCTTAAGCCTTTCAGTCCCAGTTGAATTAGTAAGTTCTCCCAACTTGAGGCCATACTTTTCATTGAACAGGCTTGGGAGAATTTCACTTCTAATGTTCGGTAGTTTGCTTTGCTTGATCTATTACTAAATGTCTTATTTTGTATTTGTTATGTAAGGAGAAGTTGAGTCTTGATAACTGATTAGGAGTGAAAGGGTTAATGCTGATGAGTGGCTTGCTCATTATGCATTCAAGGTTTCTCGTTTCCGTGACGTAGTTTTGTTTGCAAACTTCAAAAATCGACATGAGAGAAAATAGCAAGATTTTCCTGACTCTGATTCACAGCATGGAATTTAAACTCAAGCTATTAAATTTAGAAATTTATTTATCAGGTTTTAACTTGAATAAGTTTTGTGTTTTACATGCCTCACATATTCTCGGTACTGAAGCAAACAAAATGACGCGTGACATTTGCTAATTTGCATTTTAAAAACTAGCCACGGAATGGAACTCGAATGTTCCCAGACGCGTCTACAATCTATATGAACTCTCTCAGATTTTGCGTGTTTTCCAATCTTATCATGACCTTTCAGTTATCCAAAAATGTTTTCATAGACTTCTAGACAGTACATCTTACTAAAGAAGTACTATCACATCGCAAGTTTGATTTTAATATTTTCTATCAAAACTGATTTATTTTACTTTGACGTCTCTGTAACTACCGTTTTTTTAGCAAAAAGTTTGTTTATTCTTAATGTTCACACAAAAGACCGAAATGCATGCTAGTTATATCCTTGAATTTACTGTCGTTATGGTCTCATACCGCTGATCGTATGTATTGCATGCTCGTTGCTAATGACATTCGAATCAAGCTTAAACCGAGTTTGGAATAGGAAGCTAATCGGTTCGCTCGCAGCAACAACCCATGAGCAAACCTTCGGCATCATTTTAACACATTTTCCCTTAATTCAGGGTTCCCACGGGTCAGGGAAAAGTCAGGGAAAAACAATTTTTCTACAAGGTCAGGGAATTTTGGTTTGAGTCAAGGAAAATATTTGTTTTTGTCAAATCAGTGAAAAGTCAGGGAATTTTGTATCAAGTTTTTGCTTACTCTCCGTGCTTATAAAAATAGTTGCCTCAAGAAATATTCGAAGTGTGTTTGGTTTGCAAATAGCACTCGTAGTCTCGGCAAAACAAGAGCTAGCTCAAACAAATATAAAGCCAATTTTTGATGAAGGCCTGGGGACAAATAAGTCACATGTCATTTTTAGGCCAACCGCTATCTCATATAATTATAGTAACATATCTGCTCAGGGAAACTAAATTCTGACATTGCCATTTCTCTAACTAGAGGGTCAGTGAAATGTAAGTTTTGGTCATGAAAAGTCAGGATTTTTTTTCGGCCGTATGAGTGGGAACCCTGTTAAGAAATTGGGATTTACATTTGCTATCATATTCAGTTGAAGTAGTTATAGTTGAGACTTAAAGAATATGCCTTATATATATATATATATATATATACTTTAGAATTGTAGAAATGTGACGAAGCCAACAACCCCTACCATTAGAAGGATCCAAGTGGATATATATATATATATTTTAAATTAAACCTTTTTTTTAAATGGACCTTTAGAAGTTGCCAATATATATATATTCTAAACGTCAATTGTGGTATCTGTAATTAAGGTGGGTTGGTCACGTAACCTCCATCTGCACAAGGGTTGTTACTATGCGTGAAGATGAGGCATTTTAAATCAAGTTTCAAAATGTGAAATGTTTGCCGATAAAAGAGTGTTTTTGTTCAAGGGAAGAGCGGCATTGACAAGAGAGCTTATCATCCACGGAGCTTCTTGAGGTCGCGTCACCCAATAACCCCAGATACCAACGAGTGTGTTATAGTGCCTAATAACACGTCATGGACACCTTTTGTTTCAATGGTAGCTTTGCAAAAAAGACTTTTCGGTAAACATGAGTCAATGAGTAAGTTATGAGTCAGGTCGGCAATTTTCAAAATTCAAAATGGCAGACATCACAAAACACAAGAGTTAGTACACAAAAATTACCCTAACCCTTGTACCCCAACACTAACCCTTATCCTAACCCTAACTCTAACGCTGACTTGACTCATAGCTCATTGACTCATGACTCATAACTCATGGACTCACTTGACTGACGAAACAGGAATGCTCTGCGAAAAAGCCCATTATTTCTTAAAAAAGAGTTGTTCCTCTTTACCCGATAACAGAGCCCTTGGTGTATAGGGATTTTGAAGCTGTTGATGATAGCGCATAACATGCATTCATCGCCCAATGTTTCAATAAGAGGCCAGTTGCACTCTTGCCGATAACAAAGCCATGACTTCTCAGTTCTTTCGAGGTTGAACTTGTTGCTGGGACAATTGCTTTACTGAAAGGACAAAAATGGTCCTACCTCACGCTTCCAGTATGAGTATTGCATTAAATATGTTTAATGCCCCTAGGGAATTCCAAAGTTATTAGGGAGAACTGATCAATAATTACATAACATAGGCTGATTTAACCAATTGATATCCGATCTAGAATTAATGAATCTTGGACAATTCAAGAATAACTATAAAAAAGAAATGACTAAAAAATACTAACATCTTAATTGGCCTCTCAATGCTCTTTGTTCTTTAAAAAGTAATACGAATGTTTTTTTGTTGTTTCTTTTTTCTATTTTTGTTTTTGTTGTTGTCGTACGCGTTGTTATTTTTTCCTTTTATATAATGTTTACCTCCGCTTCGAATGTTTTACTTCTTTGTGCGTGGCCCCCTGAGCAGATTAGCTTTTTGGCTATTTCAGGGGGGCCAGTGCCATTGATTTTCTAAAATATTCCTAAAAAATAAAAAAAGAACTTGTAAAAGTTTGGGGTAAATAAAGTGTTGTTGTTGTTGCTATGCAATTATAGTGATGAATTTATATAAGTGGAACTCTAACTCAGAGCACCAGAGAATTGATAATTGTTGTTTGCGATATTGTTTTTAAATGTTCATTGGTGATTGGTGCCTTAGAAACGGGAACAAAGAGTCGTTTTTTACTCACCCATCCAACTCGTTTCCCAGTTCCCCGGAGCTTATTAGAGACTGACCCTCGCTTAAATGGATTGATGTCAAAACAAAGGCGTCAGTTTCCATATTCAAATAAAACAAACCTCAACAACAAGGTCAAGAAATATTTTGTTTTTAAAATTTAATAAAATGGTATAAAAGTGTAAAAGTTAAAAGGTAAAACAAACGTTTCCAACTGAAAGTTATCTTCAGGTTAAATTAAAGCTAACGGAATAACGCAGTTATATACAGTTAATCGATGTTAAATTATCCTCGAGGGGAATAAAGACAAAGAGACGGCTTGAACTTGTTTATTCAAATTAGGACAGAACTTTGCTATGGTTTGAGATTCGGTGATACGGCAGATAGTCAAGGAAATGGTAGAAGCGGTTGCTTTCCAGGTGAAAAAAGTCGTTATATTCACCAAGCATAACAATTTTCATCTTTTCAATTTCAGGTAAAACAAACGTTTCCGACTCAAAGTCATCTTCAGGTTAAATTAGAGCTAACGGAAACAACGCAGTTATATACAGTTAATCGATGTTAAATTATCCTCGAGGGGAATAAAGACAAAGAGACGGCTTGAACTTGTTTATTCAAATTAGGACAGAACTTTGCTATGGTTAGAGATTCGGTGATACGGCAGATAGTCAAGGAAATGGTAGAAATTTGCTTTCCAGGTGAAAAAGGCGTTATATTCACCAAACATTTATAACAGTTTTCATCTTTTCGATTTCAGACTTATACATTCTCCGTTTCTTATGCTAGAGTTGTATAGTTTAGTTGTTTCTCTATATTTAAAAAGTATTACTAAGTACGCGCACTGTTTCTATCATAAATCATATGGCCTCCACTGATTGCCCTCTGTACAAGATCGAATGGATTCTTCATGTACTGTTTAACTTCTTGTACAGTTTCATGTAGTGTTTTACTTCTTGTACAGTTTAACTGTACAAGATAGTAAAAAATGCCTGTTTTCTTCCTCCCTTTGGAGCTTTTTTCATCTTTGTTACGAGAAGGGGACGTACGCGCGTTTTTATAAGAACAACGAGGCTCAAAATGGCCGATATTTAAGAACAATCGCAGGCTGAGGTTCGGAATACCCATGAAAATTTTTTTCGTAGAGACTCGTAAATTAACTTAGCAGTACAATTCAAAACACGAGAAGTCTCACGGAGTCTTTATCTGAATTGCGCGGCGTATCGTTTTACAAGGCCAACAGTGTTTGTTTCTAATCTATTATGATCTTCTCTTTGAACCGCTAGAATTAAGAACATTTTGATGCTGAAACAGTAAAAAAAAGTAAAAACAAGTTTCATATTTTTTAAGCTTGTGACAACCGGAACGTTCAATTTGCTATCCTCGGGCAAAAATCGTAATAAATTAAAATAAGCAATAATCTTCTAATTTTATCCCAGAATGGCAGAAACATTGTTTTTTTTCTAAATTTTTTTTTAAAAAATAACACTATTCCTGATTTAAACCTTGGACGGCCAACTGGCGTTCTTTAGAAAGAACAATGCCTATGGAATTGGTTAATATAAATCTTGTAAACAAAAATTAAAGTTCTTATTTTTCACAAATAAATATAATGACACGTCTACGCGTTTGACTTTCAGATTTTTTAAAAGCAGGTTTCAATCCACACTATTTTTTAGAACAAAAACAAGCGAATTTTACCGAGGTTAGAATTGTTCTTAACTTCTTCGCTGCTTCAGCCATAATTTGTTCTTTATATTTCGGCGAATTCTTTGTTATTCTTGAGTATTGTTGAAATATTCATATGTATGAACAGTTCAAAATGATCGTACGAGTAACTTTTAATATTTCAAGTGAATGCGTTTGCATATCATAATAAATGGGAAACGATGCTTTGTATTAAAATTCGGTTACGTTTCAGTTATATTGATATTTGTTTTTGAGCCTCATTGTTCTTATAAACTTGCTCTTAGTTGTCTGATAAAAATCTTGCATTGTAACTAAGCTTTAACGTAACTTCATGTTAGTTCTTTTTTAATTGATGGTGCTGAAACTCCGAAAATTAGATGGCCGAAGTTTATTGATCATCCAGTAAATGAAACTTGCAATAATCCAAGGTCAAGAAGGAAGCATTAACAAAACGGAACTATTATTTTAAATGAATAGAACTTGAAAATTCTCGTTTAGGTTCAAATGTTGTTGATTTTCGATAGTTTTGTTGAATATTGTTTGACTTGCACACTTAAGCGTTAGCGTGTTAACAAAACTATTTTCGTGTTTGGTATGTAAAACGTTGCAATTTTAAACTAAACTTTTGCATTCGTTTTCTCTACAAAAAGCCGTAATCCTGCGTGATAGATCATTTCTCTAAAACTACAAGCATCGAAATTTGTATTCATTTTAAGTGTTGAAGTAACTAAGCTAGATTTCCGTTTGCGAAAGAAGACCTCGAGGAAAATGTTTTCGCCAGTTATACTCCTCATTTTCTCGAGTGTACTATTTGTAGTTAACACAACAAACGGATCTCAAAATTTTTTTAGTTCCTCAATGGACGCAACAAGGAAAGCGTTGATGCCTTTTTATCAGGGATCTTCTTCTTTGCCGGGGATTGTTAAAAACATAGGTTTGTTGACTCAAAATTTATCTTTTATTCATTGAAAATGTATCTGTTCTATGCCCTTTTTAAACATACGATCTATTTTGCCCAAAATCAGTTGAAGATGTATATAGTCCATGCATGAGCCAGAGTCCGAAAATTGGGATTGGGAGTACCAACGTGGGGCCAAACTCTATCACATGTTTTTAAAAACGACAACATCATGATAATCTTTATATTTTAGGATGATAGACTTCCTGAAGACGTAACTTTTCACAAAATTTGATACGTTTTGGCTTTTTTTCACTTCGTTAGTAAAGTTTAGGTTCTATATTTATTTCAAATATTGCGTATGGAAATTAAAATGCCTTCTGAAGATGAGGAAATTCCAGAAATCAAACTTGATTTGATTGTAGAGCCATATCAATTCGATCCTCTGGCGGAGAATGATAATTCTGCCCCAACGCTGGCACACAACTAGATGATTCAGATATTTACAGTAAATTCACCGGTTTGGAAGAAGCCGATGATCAGAATTCAGACAATGATGTTAACTGTCAGTACTTGAAGGCGGTTTCTGCTGTAAACACAGACAGAATTGGAAGTACAAAGTGGTAAGAGAATTTTATTCCGAGCTACATACTGATTTCGTTGTTTGTTTGCTGGTTGAATTTCGATTCGAATTTCTGGTTTAGGGGTTTTATGAATTCCTGCTTGGCAATTTGTTTTACAATTGCAATTGCAATTTTACAATTGTAGCATTTGATTTTTATTTATTTCTTCTAAAATATAGTAAAATTCTAAGGGATAAAAAGGACTATTTTTGTCAATCTTATCCGTGAACAAAATAAATAATCTTGTTGTAGTTTCCTAAAAGATTTCTTCCAATGAACTTCTCGCTCCGACGGTCAAAGTATACACAAATTAATGACGGACATGGCGAGTGTTTGAGTCAACTTGCTTCATGTTAGTGTCAATTCAATACGGGACATGTTTCTATAGCTATTTTGCGCCTTCAGAATGGGAACATTTTTCCTTGCAATTACCGCAAGTATTGTACAAAAGCTGGAAAGATTGACATTGTACTTTGCTTTATGGCGAAAAC
>JAOBRB020312765.1:3527-20657 GCA_027575285.2 Zoanthus pulchellus | reverse complement strand
TCGTGTTCTCCCAACATCCCGCGTGGTTTATTATGCCGGTAAACCCATAGAAAGTATCGTTTATTGCTTAAATAACTCATTCAGCATCACGCTTTACGTTCCGTTTGCAAACGTGTTTTGGCGCTGACCTGAAGGAACTTGTGCTCTGGGAACAAGATTGCTAAGTGCTAAAAAATAAACATTGACCCTGAGCAAACTCCTCTTATAAGATCTGATTATCAATTTTCTTTTCTAGCTGGTATATATTTCTTCATACATAAAGGCCGCTGCACACTAGAACAACAAGTTACAATATGCAATTTTCAATGCTTGCAACTCAAATTGCCCACACATGAGTCAATCAGCAGTCAAATAATCAAAATGATGACTTCGTCTCCCAGATGAGATGCACTGGTTGCTCTTTTGGTCATTGTACTGCGAAAGTACAAAATTTATAATGATTAAAAAAAACAAACTATTTTGACGAAACCATGCATGTTGTTGTAAAGGATGTACAAAGAGATTTTTTATAAGATTTTCACTGAACTTTTGCTTTGCTGGTTAAAAGTTTCAAAGCATCTATAAGAAAGCCATGCACATTTATAAAATAATTTAAATGGTACGCGCGTTCTGATTAGTTGAAAAACCGTTTTACTTTATAGTATGTAAACACGGTTTCCATCTTCTTTTGTTAGTTATTTTATAAAAGAAATTTCGCGTCGTGGTTTCCTACCCTTATCTCGTGTTCTCCCAACCTCCCGCGTGTTTACATCAGGTTATGTAAACACGGAAACCATTTTATATTTCTTAATTATAAGGGCCTTGTATTTTCTGCCAAGAGAGATGAGTTTCTTTTTCTTTATCTTTTTGCCCGCCGTCTTTGATTGCAAGGATTGAATCACGTGATTAAAATGTTGTTTATCATTGGTAGTTTCGAATATTCAGTTACACTTTGTCTCGTGCTCACCGCACACGTATGCGAGAAGAATCATTTACTTGCAATTACGTGTGAAAAACATCAAACAACTTTGACTCATGAAATTCGTATTTCAAGAAAAAAGGAAACGCGTCAAGTGAAATCAAGATGCGATTAGATACAATTTTGTTTGTATGCGTTAAAAATTGCATGCTATCGCTGGTCTGCGGCGGGTGTACGTTTGGAGAGTTTGTGTTTTACCAAAATATATAGCACTTGCTGACTGAAAAGTTCATTTTTTCTCATCGCCTCTCGGCTAAACATAAAAATGATGGTATAAGGAGAAGTTACGTATTGATCAATTATGTGATTTAAAGGAAACAAAAAGTGAAAAATGTTCTTATTTTGTCCACTTCTCCAGGCCACAGTCCGGTAACTGTCATCACTTACGATGACAAAGTAAAATCCAAACAGGATCGCGATGATGCGCTTGAAAAAGCATCAGCAGCTACTGGCTCAGCACGTGATCGAACCTTTTTCATCACCAATTACACAAGTGACAACAAGGAGTTTTCGGTGGCTACGGAGAGAAGTGCACTGGATATTCTAGATACGGTTCTTTACTCTGCGGAAAGGTTTGTGAAAATTCAGAAATTGAGAAAACTTCACCATGGAAATGCATCCTCTGGCTCTGGCTCTGGTAAGACTTTGAAGTTCATTAACTATTAATCTCTTGATAGAATTAACTAACTCACTCTTCCCCAGACTCATGTAGTAAAATCAGGAACACCACGGAACACCCCTAAACACCCTAACACTAACCTAACAGGATAGGGTATTTTGGGGTGTTCCGTGGTGTTTCGGTGTTTTTATTTTAGTACATGCCTTCCCCGGAGTCCAACGTTGCTCTCTAGCCAGAAATACCGTAACCGTTGGGCTCCCGGGTCGAGATGTTTGTTATCTTCGTACCCAGGGATTTTTTCTTAATTCCACTAACAAAAAACCTTTGAGTAATAGGTCTATTGTTTAATAGAGATAGGACAAACTCAGTTGACGTCCAAACCCACAACAATGAAAGGTCTTGACGTAATTTAAAGCCACTGCACACCAGCGAACTTATAGCGCGCATTATGGTGTTGACGGTGTTTTAGTCACTCGTGAACTAAATATCAAACAATGAACATCATAAACGGAAAGCTGTGTCAGTGTTGCTACAGAAACGGTTCTTTTTAAAAATGGATAAATTATACACCGTAGTGGAAACCATTTTTTTGTGCTAACGTTTTGGACTAGAATCCTTCGTTGGAGGACTGCAATCCGAAACGTCAGCACAAAAAATATCATTTCCACTGCGATGTACAATTCATCCATTTTAAAAAATCAAACATGTTTGACATTTAGTTTATGTGTCACTAGTGATAAAAATACCGTAAAAGTTCCCGCACCTTAGCAAATTTTTACGGCATTTTTAATTCTCATTAATAATTTGTAAAAACTAAATATCGAACATGTTTGAATAACAAAAAATCCTTGTGTGCTGTGAGAGAAAGCAACTTGTACTGTGAACAGCAAAGATTATGCATGCGTGTTATTAACGGTCTGATATTTACAAAGTTTTTCAAGATCCGGCTCTGTATCAAGGTTTGTATTAAATGTTTAAAATACTAAAATACCAAGTGTTAACATTTAAAAATGCATTGGCAACAAAACAGATATGAGCTGCGAGAAGTGATCATCTCTGCAATTAATAAAAATTTGGGATTTAACTCACTAAAGTAACAAATCCATTGTCCGTTGAAAGCGTAACTTTTTATGCAATGGTTAATTCTTTCACTGTGCATAAATTAACCTGCGCAAGTATCAGTTAGAATGTGAGAAAATGGTCAATAATTGATGATGTCAAAAGTTCTGTTTCTGCTCAATATAGGTAGTGATTCTGTGAAGCAGCTATTTGCTTCCTTGCAAACAAGATACAACTGGGATGCTAGTAGGGTTAAACGCACCCTGACGGGCTTAGAAGAGCAAGAAATAAGGACAGTGTCAGTTCTAAAGGAATGCTGGGAAGATATCAAAGATACACTGGGAATGTCAATTCCAATGAGAAAGATGGTGGAAAAGGAATTAAAAAAACAGTAGTACTGGACTCAAAATAAGTTTTGGATGAAAATAAGTATGTTTCTATTGATGTTAAAACTAGGTTCTAAAACTAGAAGTAATCATAGTTTAGGTAGCGCGTTTAGTTGTCAAGTTATGATGGTGAGCTTGTTTCCTAAGGTTCTTATATTGCTTTAGTCAATTTAGTAATTATACTAAGTTTCGTAAATTGAACAGTTTTTTGCCGTTCCAGTAATGTTTTTTGAGTTTTGAAAAGTGCAAATAGTACAATTTCGGGACAGCTGTCGTTTTTAATCGAGCAATCGATTCCGTGTGAAGTCCTGGTGTAATGACGTAGGAGAAGATTCTAGTTGTAGCTTCCGGTTCCATACCAACAGTGTCAACAATTTTTTTTTTCGTTTACAGCTTAAAGCAACGCAGGAAATAGAGAAATTCAGTTTTACGTATTTTTTTTGTTACGTTCATTTTTGTCAAAGCCTGGTTTCCATGTAACCGTAAGAGCACCGTAACAGTCGTAAGCCGAGCAGTAGGGTCTAGGGTACACCGCCGGTAGTTTGGTTTCCATAACCGTAAGAGTGTCCATGGTAGTACTGCAGCATAGATTACATTAGTGATTTGGAGCTCTCTTCGAAAGGTCAAAATGGTGGCTTTTAACAAGAGATTTTTACTTCAAACCCAACTTACACTTCTCCTTAGTTATTTGAAACCCAGGCGAAGGACAATGCAGACTCCAAACCGGAAGGGCAGGTTGAGGGTCCGCGATATTTTCAACAAACGAGCAATTTTATACGTTATTTCAAGATCTTCGGAGTGACAGAGAAAACTGCTTTAAATACGTTTATCGTGGCCTTCTGTACTTATTTTCTAGTCTGTTTACTTAATTTAACATTTTTTGTCGCAGGAAATACTGCGTGAGAAAAATATGAAACTACCGGCGCGAATGTTTTATATTTCTGTTATCTTATTGGATAGCTCAAGTCACATGTCATAAAAACGCCCCAGGTTTGTCACCGGCTACCCCAGGCAACTGTTTCCATTAAAGTTTTCTTAAATGCCTGAGGGGCCGTAAATGTACCGTAACGCCGGAAGAAGTTGAAATCAACTCAACTTTCTCCGGTACCGGCGGTGCATTGTCTCCGGGACCCCAGACACCGGAAATGAATGTTTCCATTAGAAATTAAGCGACCGGCGGTGTACCCCAGACACTACGGCCGCTCGGTTTAGGGCTGTTGCGGTGCTCTTACGGCAGGCTTTAACATTAATGACAGCGAGCCACGTGTTCCTACTGCTACGTCACAGGTACCAGTCCTCTGAACTTCTGCTCGGAATTTTACTTCGGTTATTCCAATTGTTCATAGATGACAATTGTGACCAGGTCACATTATCCTTAGACGGGACATTCGTTAATACAATATTTTCTATTCTAAGTATTTCCTTCAATACTTTGAGTATCATTAAGGTGTTATATTTTAGTCATTTGTTAGACATTATAGTCTCAAGCTATATTTTGGTTGTTTTCTTAAAAAGTTCTCAGTCGGACTGTAATTAATTGTTCGTATTTTACAGTTTTTAGTTTTCTATAATATTTAGTACATTATAAGAAACTTATACATAGATTTTATTGTTTTATTCTGTAGCTGTTACTCGTTCCCGTTTCTCTTTCGTTTGTTTGAATAAAATACTTTAAAATACCACACTTTGGGTAATTGTTGATAAGCAAGCTGAGTTCACTGAATTGCAAGGCAGACCTTAGGCGGTGTTTACATGATGGCGGATTGAGATTCATTCCGGAACGACTTCATTCCGTTTACATGATACCTCAAAAAACTTGTTCTGGAATGATTCGTTCCGGAATGAACTCATACGGGTTTTCATTCCGGATCGAAACTTTCCTTCCCGAACGAAACCTGACCGCAAAACTGTTCCAGCATCATGTAAACGAAGAATGAATCATTCAAGAATGAAATGGACGCAAAAGTGGGACAGAACGACATGTAAGCTTCCCATGAAATTCAAGATTCGAACAAGCTTTGTGATTGGTTGAATTAAGGTTGGGGTACGTTTTATATTTCCTGTGATTGGCTTAAATTTCATGGGAAACTTACATGCCGTACTAACCCGAAAGTGATTCTTCTGGTGTACTGAAACGAACAGAGCGTGCACACTTGCAGTCAAATAGTTCTTATCTGCTGTCCAATTGCAGGCTCTCCACAGCTTTCCATTTCATTCCGGACTGAAGTCCTTTGCAGATATTTTTCATGTAAACGCAGAAAAAATTTTATTTCGTTCCGGAATGAAACTCAATCCGGCATCATGTAAACACCGCCTTACACAACGGACTTCAAGCAAGAGTCGAGTTTGACTAAGCAATTTTTTTTAAAGTTAAAATCTCTTTAATTCAACTCAATTTCATATTACAGGACATAAGTTTATTTGCAAGGTAATGAGCAAACGTTGAAATAATCATTTCAGTTTGTCTTTCTTTTTATAGTACAGGATAAATATTGCCTTGAAAACTCAAACCTTTTATATCGCTAATAATTCTAAAAAGCTGTTCAATATGACTTGGTATTGTTGCTATCTATTAAATTCTTACACTTATTTTCAATCATTAGGCTCTCTGCTACAATAAAAAAAATAAAAATATTCTAAATCTATAATGCATGCTATACATGACATTATTTACATTATTGTGCACCATTTCTTTTTTATCAACTATTGCTACTCTAATTTTCTGTTTTATCGTAAATTCTTATTCATTTAAACACTCTTGGTGGATGCCCATCTCCGCCTCTGCAAACTTGCGCAAGGCCTCCTGCACGTCTACAATTAAAGACAGAAAAATAACAGTATATTACAATAAGTTTTATGAACTTTTTAACAGTTTTAGTCGAAAAACAATTTTACAAACCAAGGCGAAGGAACAATTCTTGGCGTAAAATAGGATTTGGTTCAAGGAGCAAGACTTTATTGTCTGGAAACAGAGCTTTGAATGGTAGCGACGATAATGATAGTAACGGTGGTGGTTTGAAAATGATGGTGGAGATAATGATTGCGGTGGTGATAATCGTAATGAAAATAGTAGTAATGATGATTATGATGATAGTGGTGGTGATGATAATGATTATGATGGTGATGATGATGATGGTGGTGATGATGATGATGATGATGGTGATGGTGATGATGATAATGGTGCTGTTGCTGCTGCTGCTGATGATGATAATGATGATGATGATGATGATGATGATAATGATAATAATGATGATGATAGTGATAATGATGATGGTGGTGATGATGATGATGACGATGATGGTCATGTTAATCGTGATGATCATGATCCGATGGTGTTGATCATGATGGCCATGGTGATGATGGTCATCAAAGCAAACATAAGAGTAAAAATTAAGAAAGACACTTCAGGTCCTCTAAATTTTTTATTACTTTTTTTTTAAAAAAAAACTATAAATGTGTAACAATCTTTCATTTGTTTGTACACCTGAAAACAGTTTGGTATGGCCAAACGAAGTGTGCCTATAATATACAAACACAATGTTTAAAGTCGTATTGGTCTTACCTTTTCAATGTTTTAACGTTTTAAAATCAAGCTTTTTTTAAAATGACACTTTTTATCAAGTCATATTAACTCCAACTTTAAACTGATGAATAAAGGAAATAAAAACATGGTTATGCGCAAAGAGAGACACGAGATTCCATTTCCTCAATTTTAAAAACATTTTCTTTAACAAATGTTCTAGAAAAAACTTATAGACTTTGAAATACTAAATACTGTGAATTCGTGGATGACAATAAAGAGCAAATTCCGAGCATGTTGGTGATTTCCTAAATTGTATATCTGTTATTACCCTTCAGTGAGTCTTTAGAGGTTTCTTCACCGTATAACAAAGAAGTAATTCATAAGCTGACTTATTACTGGAAAGAAGTTATAAGCGTCAAACCAAAAACCTTCATTAATTGTCTCCAGATGCTACAAATGCATTGACAAGAAGCAAAAAAACACATCCGAAGTAAAGATACTATATTTCTGTTATTTTCAAAACAATTTTTCAATTTATTTTTATAAGATTATTTTCCCATATACAAAATTTTTATAACTGTCATAATAACTTTAAACTTTACTCAACCTTAGCTTGGGTTACCTGTGTATGAAAACGTTATTTCGGCCAGAAATGAATAAAAGCTAAAGGATATTATGACAATACCTTTTTCTCGCTTCCTTCGGCGGTCTCTTTCCATCTGTAATCTTTCATTTCTTCTAGCTTCCATTTCTTTTCTCCTTTTTTTATCATTTCGTCTGAACTGTATTA
This sequence comes from Zoanthus pulchellus, assembly GCA_027575285.2. Taxonomy (NCBI): domain Eukaryota; kingdom Metazoa; phylum Cnidaria; class Anthozoa; order Zoantharia; family Zoanthidae; genus Zoanthus; species Zoanthus pulchellus. The sequence goes on along the minus strand of JAOBRB020312765.1, from coordinate 13,322 downwards.
GCCCTTTAAGGGCGCGTCCTCCGCAGGAATCTGGCCTCTCACAACGGACACACCGTACCACGTGATCACTTTCATCTCTGTGTTCTGTAGATAGAAGAATCCCATGCGGACACTCCTGCGGAGTACGAAAATACAATTAACTCGTATTCAATGTTATCGAGGAAAACAGCATGTTTTGTGGTCTCGAAACTTCAGACACTAGCATGCAATGAGAACAAAAACATCCAGAAAAGCATTCTTTTCATCTTACCAGCATACACGCTCTTTTTGTTGAACAAGTAAATTTTGCCGAGTCTAGGTTTACATGTAGGTGAATAAGTTCGGGTCGATAATTCATTATTCCCGCTTATTTTTTTCCCATAATTCATTATTCATTTTTGAAAATTTCGAATAATTCCTAAATAATTCATTGTTCTTTTGCCAATTTTTTGTTATTTCATTATTCACGGAGGATTTAATACAATAATTCATTATTCCAAATCAAATTTGGGCCATTATTCATTATTCATAATTCACCTTCAGTTTTTATCAGCCCGTTCCTGAGATTGCACAATTCTTCAATTCTAAATTTTCGGAAAATCCGAGCCACATTGTTTTTATAATTAAAAAGTAGTTCTTGTAAAAAGTTTGAAGTTTAAAATTGGATTTTTTGTTTTAGTGAGTGACTTTATACAGGATTATTCCAGAAATCTAAACTTATGATAAGAACTTATAATAAGAAAAAAGAAATAAAACCAAGAATATAAAAAAACGGATAAAAATCGAACTTGCGGATCCGTACGTTTGAAGTATGAAGTTTGAAATATAAGTTTGAAGTATGAAGTTTGAAGTGACCCTTCTGGTCAATCGTACGAGACTTACAACTGAGATGTTTTTGGATATCGCGAGTTACGGGATAAGAAAAGGGGGAAAAGAAACAAACGACAAATCATCTCTTGCCCAGTCTGCTCGCAGACGCTTTCGTACCAGTCCTTCCCAGTTTGTGGAGGGAACTGCGACACAAAAACGTCTGCGAGCAGGCGAGCGTGCCAGGCAATAAATGTTTAGTGTCCTGGGCCCAGTTGTTCAAAAGCCGATTAAACACTAACCCAGGGTTAAAAGTTTAACCCACGATTTTGTTTCCAATCTTACAAGGAAAGACTTTAGCTGTAATTTTGGGATTAAAGAGACTTTTCCCAGAAAAATCTAAACAGTATTTCTAAAAAGCAGTTTACCTTTTCTTAAAGAAAAAATTTATGTTTGGATTGTTGCCTAACCCAGGGTTAAACATATCCAGCCTTTGGGCTTTGGTCTGAAGGAGTTAAATAGTTTGGCAATCTAATCGGTCTAGGTAAAAAAATGGTAGAAAATTAGGCACACACTTTGCTAGAAATCTTTAAAGTAATCATTTAACGCTAGCTAAATAGCACCTTTTCGATCTTCCGAACTGCTAGGGGTATTAACAACAGTAACTGGAGTGAATAGAGTTCATTTTGCTGTGTAATCATACAAGAGATTAACAAAAAGAATATTACCAAAAGACAATGCACCAAACTTGCCCCGTGTTTCTCCTCGTGCTCAGTTTCTCCAACTTCCCCTCGTCTTTCCCCATTGCGTAACCATCATAGACAATACGTGGTGCATACTAAATATGTTTGATATATATGTCGTCTAGTTTAGGGTCATTATATGCTTTTAGATCTGTTTGTTTAAATATCTTTTTTTTTAAAAAAAATGGAGAGCTTTACAATCATATTCCCAAAATATTATCAGTTATTGCATTAAATACGGTAAAGAGAGATAATGAAATAAACTTCAAGTCAGTGATTATACCTTCGATTTCATTTTAACAATACTTTCCGTCTGAGAATCGCTGGTGCTTGAATCTGGTAGCTCGCACGGATTTTTCGAGTAAAAACGATTTCTATCAAAAGACTGTGCTTTTTCTTTCTTGGTTGATGTGGTCTCGACAGGTTCATCCAAAGATGTACACAGCAAACCTTTTGTGGTTTTTTCTGCACCATTATTGCATGAGTACTGTGAGCTGTGTATGGTGGTAGTTAACTTGTCTGCACTGTCCTTTGCTTTGAGTAAGTTCATTGCCAATCGTCCCATCGAAGAGAATGCTCTTGGAGTTTTTGTTATTTGACTTGTTTTAATTACTTTTCCAAAATTTGGCAAAGAGCTCTGCCATTCACAATCATAATCGATGCTTTCGTCTTGCAGTCGATTGTTTACAGCGTCTTCTCTCTCAGCGCTTTGCTCATCATTAGAGTCAAGATTTTGGATAGACCCCAACGATATTGTAGCAAGAGACGAACAATTGGATAAACTCACAACTTCCAAACAGTTTAATTTGTTATCGGGGTAATTATATATACAAGCATTCTCTGTTAATTTTTCCAATTGTCCCCTACTGAGTGAAGGTGGAAGATGAAAACAAGTTTGAGACGTTGATGATATTGTAGCGGCGTTCGTTTTTGCCAAAATAACACTTTCTTTCTTTTTCAAAGGCAGAACTTTGGATTTTGATCCGCATATCCAGCACGAAAAATGTCTTCCCATTTTGCATTTTTCTTGCTGTAGATTTTGCAGCTTCCAAACACGTTTCTTTTCTTTTTTTCTTTTTATTATTGTTTGTCCTACGTCATACACATCGCAGTTTGTGTCATAATTGGAGAGGAAAGCCGGGCCAAGAATCTTCAGTTTTTTGCACCAGCATTTCGTCAGAATATTGCTGTACTTAAATGAACTATTAAGAAAAAATCAAAATTTTTCTAATACAAAAAAAAAGTGAGATGCTGTGTTCATTCTCACCAATATTCAATTTTGGATTTAGTCTGGCGTTGCACGCGCAGCAAACTGCCTACATATATATCCATAAAAACCAGACACTGTTGAAAAATCATCTAACAAACTTTGTTTTGTATTAAAAAAAACCTAAAACAAGGACAACTTAAACGAAAAAAAGAAAAGAAATGTAAAATTATGTAATTAGCAAAAAAAATATATGCATCAAGTTTAGTTACTTTTAAAACGAAATTTGCCTCAACGACAGTATCAAATTCCTTGAAAAGTGTTTCTTTAAAAAAAAGTTTTGAAAGGCTATAGCAAGCAACTTTAATGTGTCATTTGGACAAATAAATATTTGTGTTTTTCTTCTGACGAACGATACTCATAAAAATACCAGTTTCTTTCTCAACAATTGCGGCGATGCTAAGATTTTTTTATATCTTTCAAAAATTTTGTTTTTGTTTGACGTCATCTTATTGAATGAACAGTCTGGCCGATAGAGCACTGGGTACTAAAAAAGTTCGCCATTTTGAAAAACAGTACAAAAGTTAAAGGCAAATTACAGCGACAAATTCTCTACTGAGGATATGAAATATATGGAGAATTTAAAGTCTTCCCTGAGGATTACGTCCACGATTGCCGCAAGATTTGCTTCGACATGCTCAATAGATTTTAGGATGGCTGTTCCTGTCTGTTCCGGTTCTTTCTTTAATTGTATCCAAGCAATCGAAAATCTACGAAAAATAGCATTGTTCGCAATGCAAGGGTCAAGTACAGCACGTTATGAAAAAACTTGTCTTGACCCGCAATACCATGTTGTTAATATATGAACTGAATGTTCACGTGCTTCAAAAAGCTAGTTTATTGAATACAAATTAGACATCACATGAATTAAGTATGACAAGAGAGAAAGGAGAATGACTCATTCTGAATGCAAATTACTTAAAGCATTCAAAACAAAATTGACAACCCAACTGCATGCAATGTTGGTGCGACTACCGTCGTGATAAATGATCTGTTGATCGCTTTGCACGTTCTTTGTCGAGTCGTCAAATTGGCTGTGGCAGCTTCGCGTCCCGAAAAAATATTGTACTTTCAAAATTTTATGCTTGCTTCATTTCACATTTATTTGTTGTGAAAATGGACTTTCTATTAGATTCTTCAAATCCGAGTGTCATAGATTCAGAAATCAAACAATCTAAATTTCTTTTCGATGTACTAAGCACCATTAACGAGTTGAACTTTTGTTTCAAGATATATCTAGTTCTGGTACATTTGTTAATTCTGAGTCTGCCAGTATGGTTTGCTATCAAGCGAAAGTTTGCAGCCAAAGAAAAAACTCGCACTATTCTGGTGCCGAATGGCTCAATAACGGTTGAATCTTGTCGTTGGTTGAATTCGATAACTCACTGGTTATTTCAGCATTCACAAACTGGACGAACACCACGTATTGTAGAACTTTGGATAAAAGCTCTCAATAGACAACTTTACCAGGAAGGAAAGGTATTTGCACGTGCAAAAATTTTATATTTTCTTTTAATATTTTCCCCTATTATCCAAATCTGTTAACAAAGAAAAATGAGTTTTTTTATATTTATTTTTAGCTTTGATAACGCAACCGATCAAAACTCTAATAATGGTTTTTAAAAATTATGTATAAATTATATATCAAAATTTGAACTATTTCTGTGAAATTTTATTTATTATATAACGAACTAATTTTCCAAGTTTACCGGTATATTTTTGAGATTATTTTTGAAGAGTTAACCTTTGGCAGCTGTAAGCTTTATTGGTAAATAATTCATTTTGTTTTGAGGCCTTTAACATTTTATTCAAGATATTCTTAATTTTTATCAAAATAAAATTATGTGTTGTATTTCTAGTGTTGTGTCTAGTGATTCAATTATTCCTGCACCAAATAAAGAATTTATTATATTCTTTAAGTTTCTTTCTTTTTTATGTACTGAATTTATATTTTTTACTTGTTTCTTTACCCTCCATTTTTTGAGGTTTTCTTTATTTGACCACAGCTACAGAAATTTATCTTTGCAAGAATCATTGTGTTCAACTACTTTAAAATATATTGTAAAACGTATATGGTAAGTTAAAATGCAAAGTATAATAGCAATTATTTTTATTTAATTTTCAGCTACTTGATTAAATTTTTTCTCTTTTTGAAGGGATGGAAACTTTCCATTGAAGATTTATGCTCAGGCTGTTTACCTCCTAATCTTGAGATTGTGTCCTGTGAGTTTGTCAGTGGGAACCTACAGGTAATGGAAAGACGAAATGACTACTCTGAAACTCGAAATAATGGAATATAAAGCAGAATAATTTTACAGGGTGGAAAAATCTTTCAAAATTAATAGTTATACACGTACTACACATATACTGGCCTGTAATATGGGGCCAAATAATCCACTGATGTATATATACAATGATCCTAGCTATGACTGTTTTGGTCACCATGGCAAGTAGGTTAATTAATGAGCGACCAAAACTGTGATTCGTGTTACATGGAAAATCTTGAAAATTCATATAACTTTGTATATCAACCCCAAAAACTTTTTAAAGCTTTATGGAATTGATTCGTTATTCCCAAAACTAATAATTGTATACATACAGAATAACAGAGCTCTACTTTCTGTAACTTTACCGGTGCTAATTGAAACTGTATGTTTAAAACAAGATGTTTAAGAAGCATTCACTGAGCTGAATTGTTGCTACAAGGAACTGCGGGGTACACTTTTTGTGTGGGCAACAAAACAGAAAAACAAACAGATTAATTTTAATTATTATGACTGGGCTTAGCACCACAGGTAGCCCAATGATTATTGTCTTACACCTTCTACTCTAGGGAGTGGTATAAATCTGTTGTCATAGTTTTTTCCATACTGTTGTGTGGAAGACATGAGGAAGTTGAACATCATAGAAGTAACTCATATTATTACATTGATATGAGTGTTTTACTGAAAAATATGCCACTCAGAGACTTCATATAAAACTGCATCAGGAATATGAATAACATATTTTCCATATCCTTCCTGGGGAAGATAATTTATGTATTCTTGATGTCACCCCTTTGTTTTTCCTGCTGAAATATTTTTAGCAATCGAAGATAAACTTCATATATATATGTTTATGCCACCATGTAATAATTATCCTTTTTTTATGTCCCATTTTATTATTTTATTGATTATTTGAAAAAATAGTATTCAAACTTTAAATTTCTGAAAAACTTTTTTAGTGCCTCATATTTCAAGTGGAATCAAAAGATCTTGGATTTCTTATGAATGGCTCACAGAACACCTTAGATGGTAAATCGTCATGTCAGTTGATGCTGAACTTGGAGATTAAAGGAAAGGTACGTACTGTATGTCTGTAACTAGGGCTATGGGAAGTTCTAACAGAGAGAACAATAACATAACATAAAATTTCAGAAATACCTAGTCATGGTGCAGTTGATAAAATCTCTGCAGTTGGCTCAGTTGGTAAGATCTCTGCTTTCCAGTCACAAGGTCCCCAGTTTGATCCCAGCATTTTGCCGAGATTCAGATAATTTATTTGCGTGACCTTCTTTTCCACCTAAGCCAACTCAGCTTTCCATCCTCCCGGGGTAGGTAAATGAGTACCAGCGTCTGCTGGGAGCTAACCTGTGATGGATTAGTGTCCCGTCCAGGGGGAGTCAAAGTCTCTCATCCATTTAACACTGTGGAAACCGGAGATAAGCGCCAGCCCCATGGGCCATGAGGCTTTTATAAAGATTTAGTTTTTAGTAGCAATATAAAATTCTTACCTTTAGTGAGTAGTATAGAACAAATTTTTATTTCAGTAGTTTTAATTTTCAAAATAGCCATTTTTCTGGGTGCTCTGTGTTACTCCTGTTGCCCAATGCTTGTCTACCCGGGTACCCTGTGGTTATTAGTAACACACCTCATATCAACTAAGATTTTGAGTCTTTACATCATCTTCAGGTTGCAGATGACTTGATTTTATTCCTAACATGCTCAAAAAATAAGCAAGTGCATTCTTTCTTGGGCAGAACACCAGTTTTAGAGAAAATGCAAGTTTATGATTTTATGTGATGATTTCATCAGCTATAACATCATTAATGAGGAGTTTTTGGCAGTTGGTAAAATTATAACATTTTTTTCATTCCAAAAAAATAAGGTGGGGGGCAAAATGACCCCTTCTTCATGCCTTCTTAGATTATTTTGCATAAACTGTTCTAAAGAAATCATTAGTTTTAATGATTTGTTGTGATACTATTAATTATATTTTCTTGGGTTGGAAATGTCTCACAAGTTCACCAGTGTTCTCCATCCTTATAAGAAAGGGCAGGATTAAAATAACAAAATAAGGCAAATCTAGTTGCGGAGCGACAAGTTAAGGGGCATGCTCCCAAGTACTGTACCTGAGGCACAGCATGCAAAGCAGGGGTAGCTCAGGGGTCCTCCCCCAAAATTTTCAAAGTTTCTTCTCTATTTTAATGCATTCTGGAATGTTTTCTGAGCATTATACACTAAGTTTAACTTGTCTCAAATATGCAGTCTAAATTATCCAGCTTCAAGATCCAAGGCAAAGACTGTTCCACAAGAGACTGCATTCAAGGCCTCAGGGCGGTATAGTTTTAGCATTTATTTTTGAAGGGGCGGCCTTGAAAATCGGCAGGGCGAGCCACCCCTTCAAAAACAAAGAAGGGGGACACTGTTCTCTAACACTAATTATTCTTTCTGTGACAGTTTCAACATTTTAAGATGTATCTGTGATATTTCACTTACTGTATCTGACATGCTTATTTTGACCAAGTAAATTCATAATAATTTTATCATATATCATATTACTTGATAATATCAATTTCTTTCTCTCTTATTTTTTATCCAGATGGCATTGAAGTTAAAGGCAAAGCCCAAGAGCTTAGCAACAGCAATAAGTTTTATTGGAGACCCTGAGATTAAAGTTAATACCACTATTTTGCAAGAGGTAGTTTTTAAAAAACTTAAAAATCATAACTTATTACATTTTGCTAACTGTAGCTCACAGTAAATTCATGTGAGTGTTGTACACCTATTTGCTGAATATTATATAACAATACAAAAGGAAAGTGTTAACTGTACAGTACAGTTAACTGAACTGTATCACATTTAATATTGCTGCTTAGGCCAGAAATGACCTATTAAAAAAATTCTAGTGCATATGATCTAAAAATAATTTTTTCTTCCAGTAGCCAAAATTAATAAGTATTATTAAAATACTATAATAATCATGATCACTATTCATTCACACAAACCCCTCTGCCATTGGTGTTTGTATGCCACAAGAAGCAGAGTGTAGTACATGTAGCAACATTATTAATTATTCATCTGGAATTGAGATGTGTGAATGGGGTATTGCTTGCTATGAAGCCAAATAAACAGTGCTTCCCTTAGATCTATGCTATAAGATTATTAACAAAAAGCTTTAGATATTTTTATCTAAATCTGGCAGTAAAGGTTTCTTGCTTTTGTAATGGGGCAAGGCTCTACTAAACAAGGTATTTATTTTTTTCTGGCCAAATTCTGGTGAAAGAGTTTGTCAGTTTGTCACAATTTTGGTTTGAGTTTCTGAGCATTTTTTATGTCAATCCAACTTGCAATTATGAAATTATTGGTGTAGTGGCAGATGCCGAGGTTGTAGAGCAGACACAGGAAACAACCTTACAGTGCACAGTGTTAACTGTAGTTGAAGAGAACACTTTGGTGAGTCAGGACAAGCTTTTGTTTATGAAATGTTGACTTTAAGTTATCTGTGTTGATGTTTGATGTATCAGCAGGTAAATATTGTTGAGGAGATCAAGTATTTTGTTTCAATGTTAAAATCAATAGTTCCAATAAAATAAAACTATGAATTAAGCAAAGCTAGCTGTATTTTCACTACTTAAAAGTATGAAAAACTGAGGCTTGTTGTGAACATTATTCTGTGGCAGGTAATCAACAGGTACTTTTGATGTTTTTATCTCAATCCATTTGTGCTAGATTCAAAATTCCATTTTATATAATTTTAATATTTCTTCTGGTAAAAAAGCTGTGTGATTAATTATTTCTGATTTATAGATACTTGAAGACAGATACTGTACGTATATATCAAGAAAGATCAAATGTGTATTTACAGTAAATACTTTAGTTTATCTAAGATTTTTTTAATTTAAATTACAGTGAGTGTATGCGACCTTTTAACTTTTAAATTGAATGGTAATTGTGATAGATTGACGTTATTTCAAGCACTTCAAGTTGTATCATGTGCTGTTTTGAAAAACATGCTAAAATGATGGCATAATTTGTTTTAGCATAAACTTACTAATGGTCTAATTAACACACATCCATTATGGTTTGCTGCTCTACTATGTAGAGATCTATTTGTTATAGGCTGCTTTTAGACGAAAGACAGCAGATCAAAATAGTAATGAGCCCAAATTTGCAATAATATCAGAGGATTTCATCGATAATATAATCTGTATAACCTGTGATAGCCTACAAGTAGAGAAAAGATGGTGGGTCAAAACAGTAATGAGCCCCGTTTGGCTATAATATCAGATGTTTTCATCGATAATATAATCTGTATACCTTGTGATAGCCTACTAGTAGAGAAAAGATGGTGGATCAAAATAGTAATGAGCCCAAATTTGCAATAATATCAGAGGATTTCATTGATAATATAATCTGTATAACCCGTGATAGCCTACTAGTAATAATAATAATAACATAATAATAACTTAGGATTTATATAGCGCCCTTTTCATATGGATATGATCAAAGGCGCTTTACAATGATCAGTACAAGGTTTGACAGTTGAGGGTCTTAGATAGTTCGCTGGTGCGGCTCACAGATAATATCATCAAGAAATGCCCTCTGAAGAACAGACAGACCACAACACCGGGATCACTACCCTACTCTTTTCGATAAGTGCGTCGACAGAGTGATCTAGAGACTGGACCTTGCTTAACGTCCTTATCCGAGAAACTAGTAGAGAAAAGATAGTGGATCA
>JAOBRB020312544.1:0-10977 GCA_027575285.2 Zoanthus pulchellus | reverse complement strand
CTGCACTCACCTGCACGTAAACACTGAATTCGGCAAAGACGCTAGCACTGATCGGTATTGCGCACGCGCATCTCATGTGACTTCGTAGTGACTTAGACTGATGACGTAATAGAATTTCTAAATAAAGTCACACCGTCGTCAAATTTTACACGTTTACTTTGAAAAATGTTATTCGTTGCGAAATGCATGTCCCCTAGCAAGAATACACTTTCTTGTACATGTAAGTATGCAATCAAAGGACTTTCTGATCAGCTGGGTATCAAAGGTATGGGTTGCTTTTAGAATTGCTTCAACCAACTCTCATTCCAGATTTATTGTTTCAAGTAGCCCCAAAGAAAAAACCACACACTGTAAGGTCGGGCGAACTACCGGGCGAAGGCCAGTCACCCCATTTACTTATTAAGCGGCCAGGAAATTGTCCCCAAAGATATCGTATCGTTGCGTTACTCTTATGGAATTGGGCTTTGTCTTGTTGCCACCACATGGAACTTACATTGATTTTGTAAGCCTGAAAATGTCTCTGAATAACTTTATAAGGTATGTTTCAAGATTTCACTCTACCAAATATGGACCCAGTACAACGCCTTGCCTCGTCAAACCATTCCAAGCCTTAATTTACTGTCCATCTCGAGAAAATTCAACGTAATGATTCTGTGGATGCTCTTCGCTACGCGCGGTTTGTTTTATAAAATTCTTTCAATTTTTACTTCAGAATTCAAACTAGACACCTCATCTGACACAAAAAACTTGTCAAGAGAATCGGTAATCAGTGAATCTGATGTTCACAAGTCGGTTACAGGATGCCAATTGTTTTGCTGGATCACCTTTTCTTAACTTTTGTCTACGATATATGACGTAACAATGAAATCTGATATCGATTTTTATTATGCGCTGAAACGCAGTTCGAATGAATGCCAGACCGTTCGGTCTACCCGATCTTTGACTATTTTCTATCAGCGGTTGTTGAATCAATTTAAATATATTTTCCTCTGTTCTAGCCGTTCGTTCTTTTTTCACTATCTTCTCTGTGGAGATAATGACAAGTCCCCTTGTGCACAACTCATTTGCGATTTGTTTTCAAAACTGTTTGCTTAGTAGGGGGGAGAAAGGTCGCCCCTCCGTTCCTCTTGCATCTTCACAAGCAATATTTACCCTAGCATATTCTAAACAATTCCATACTCCCTGGTCCTTCGATAAAAGAGGGATTTTTATACCGACACACCAAGATACCATAAGGCTTTATAGATGAGAGTCATCTATTAACATCAAATTTAGGTGTTATATAATTGTATCAAGGAAATTACAACTGTATAAAAATATTGAGAAATAGTTATTAATTAACCAGTAATTAGTAAGAAATTATAAAAACCATCTATTATACATTTTATAAATAAATTAAATATCTAAGTGTTTATCTCAAGTGTTAAATTAGTAGATAAACTATTTTGACCCTTTTTTTCTGTTGAACTCTTATTCATTATTCAGAATAATTATTTTTATTTCTATTATTGTTTTTGCTGTTTTATATCTTTGTCATTTAAGCTCATTCAATTCCCGAAATAGGGAAGACCAAAGTTTTCCGAAACATATATCCAACAACTAGTTGGAAAAGTGTTTTGCTTTTTAAATATTATTAATTTTTTGCTATTTAAACCTACTACCTTTTTTGTTTTCAAGAAAGTTTAACTTATCATAGGTTAATCTATCCTAATCCTCCTCTTTGGTTCTCTGGCGCTTACAGCCCCAGTTATTATGGCGTGTCGGTTGTTAGGAAGTTTGACGGTGTGAAAAGTCACCGCCAGTGTATTGTCCTGAGTAACCTATGCAATAACCTGTTTTATTTATTAACCATATAAAATTAATTGTGTTAAATTTTGTAATAATAAAGTAAAATTATTAAAATAAAGTCTCTCACTCTCTCTTTTTATCTTTTCCTACAGAATGCTTGAATATTTAATTGTAAACAAGTACATCAACGCTTCTTTTCAGAAAGGTTTTCTCAAGGGTGTAGCTAGTTGTGTTGAACACATGGCTTTGTAGTACGAAACTTTCAACGATGCGAAAAAACACGCGAGAAGTATTTGTGCCTCCTGGGTAGATCTTCAAAATGCTTTGGAAGTATTCGTCACTCACTTATACAATATGCACTCAAACGCATCCATCTGCCAATAAAATTCAGAAAACTGACTTTCAACGATTATGACTTTCTTTTTTCGAAAATTGTTACAAAAAACTGGTCCTCTGATCTTTTCACTATGCCATTGGTGTCTTTCAAGGATGTACTATCTCACCTATACTATTTATTTCTGTATTTCAAATACTTCTTGACATTCTACAGCAAAGCAAATATGTACCATTTGCATACAAATTTAGCAGTAATCCAAAAATATCTAGAATGGTCAGTGCCTACGCCGATGACTTGGAAATAATAACTTGTAACGCAGAAGCTAATCAGTTACTGTTTGACGAGTCAGACAAATGGTCCAAAACAATGAAAGCCAAACGGTCAAAAAGCAAATGTTTAACTTTTAAGAAGTTTGATAAACGTTACCGCAAATGTAATTTCAGAAAAGTTCAGTCCACAATATATTCCGCATATGATCCAATGCTACGAATTTCTGGCAACGAAATTTCTTTTATTGAAAATGAGCAATTTAAATATCTTGGTTGCCCGATTCAAGCAGATGTAAAAGAAACTAAACTAAGATTACAGATACGTGAGACTTTACTTGAATGGTTAACACTTGTAAATAAGCAACTCCTGAAAAACAATGAAATTGTGGATATATAATCATTACATCGTGCCGAAGTGTATGTAGAAACTTATGGTTGCAGATCTGTTTTTCAGTTATGTGAATTTTCTCCATAAACTTACACTTCCATTTCTTAAAAGATGGTCCGATTTACCTAGGTCTGTAAATCAAACTTTAGGGTCAAAAGATCATGCAGGACTGAGGATAAAAAAACTAAAAACAGTATGGAAGCAAGCTCAGTGCATTAAACTTCATTTACTAAAACACTCTAGTGATCCGAATGCACATGCTTTGTACGACACTCGTCTTCAATCTGAAAGTGCATCGAGAACAAACCGTTGAACTGGAATGCGCAATAACAACTGTAAGGGCCAATGTAGGAGTTTCAACATCATCAAACGTAAATCGCAAAGGTGTTGAATTGAGTGATCCAAAGAAAGACAAAAGACACCGTTTCGCAAGCTTGATCCGTGACATTGACTCTAGGGAACAACTACAGTTACTACGTAAGCTATAACTTCAGGGAGATTGGGTGCGTTGGGATGAACTCTTGTCCAGCGATCTGAATTGGAACAAATTGATCTATGGTGTTTCCGATAGTATGTTTACTTTCTTTGTTGGTTCAACAACAAGCACTTTACCAACCCGCAATAACATCCATCGCTGGGGAAACACTAAAATTGAAACATCCTGTCCCCTCTGTAATGGAAAGACCGCTACTCTTAAACTTGTTTTAAACTCTTGCTTCTTTTCCCTTAAACAAGGACGATATTTGTGGAGACATAAATGTGTTCTTGATTCTCTTAAACGACATCTGCTTGACTTATGGAAACAGAATAAATTAAATGTAAACACTTCAAATAACAGCTTCCATTATATTAACTTTTTAACTTCCGGTGGACGCTCTAGTTACGTCACATTTTCAAATTTGAAAAACAGTTTTAGGCGACCATTACAATCAAACGTTGCCCTGCACTCTTTGGCTGATGACTGGATTTTTCTCTTTGATGAGAACGATGATCTGGTGTTTCCCGCTTTTATTGCAATAACAAGACAAAGACCTGATATTGTTATCTTCTCCTGGTCGGTGAAGTACGTAATTACTATTGAATTGACTGTGCCACTCGAGGATTGTTTTTCGAAGGCAGTGAGAAGGAAGATTTGCAGATACTCAGATCTAATTTCAGACTGCATTTCAAACGGATGGAGGATCTCTCTTTTCACAATAGACCCTTCTTCAAAATGGCGCTGGCCGAGAGGGGACTGGAAACTGGGGGTATGGCATGGGAGGGGACAAAAGTTTCAACTAAATATGGCAAGTTCAGTTACGATAAAAGTTGTAAAATGCGCCGAAAGTCGGCTGAAAAAGAAGAAGGGAAGGAAGAAAGGAGACAAATACTTTCTTGAAGGGTATTTAGAAGAACCTAAGATTTTAATGGACGATGATATATGCCTTGTAAAAGCGAAATGCTACCGATCTATGCTAAAGCCACACGAACTCCAGATCATTTTCGATGTTACAGGGCATATGTGCTCTGTTTGTGCCACAGGTTGTTCTTGTAAAGCAGGGCAAGGAAAATGTCAACATTTGACTGCTTTATTTACGCATCTGAAAGCAAAACTTGAGGAAAACGGCTCACCTACATCCCGTGGTGGTAACATCTCAGGTCTTCGTTGGTTTCAGTCAGAATTTGTCAACCCCCGGATAAATCGAAAGGTAAAACAAAGTGCTCTACAAAAGTAAGTGATTATCTATACGATCCAAGACCTGCAAGTCAACGATATGTTTCGATTGAAAAAATGAAAGAACTCGGTGAAACAATAGGCAAACACAGTCCGATCACTTGTGCTTCGTGGTTATAGTATTTAAACATCACAGATTTTGACCGAATTAGATTACCATGGGGAAATCCACTTAGAGGAAGTACGTTGGCTCATCAGCTGTGAAATGTTTACCCACAAGGTATTTTAAACACTGTCTATTCTGCGGATGGATTAGAGTGCGTCTTTAAATTTCCTACAGACATTACTTTATCTAAAGTACCTGCAGAAACTGACTTACTTGATCAAGAAAGACTTATGTTATAGTGAGTAAAGGTAACACCAGAAAAATCGAAAGATATTGAGAAAAACACTCGAAGGCAATCAGAGTGTAACATTTGGTATCAGGAAAGATCACAAAGAATTACTGCATCCAAATTTGGGGATATCATGAGAAGAAAAGCACCTGTCAGTCAGACATTTTTGTAAAACCTTTTTGGGACATCAACTGTTCAAACTGAGCATATGAGATATGGAATTAAAAAAGAACTACAAGTGGTTAAGGATTTCAAAGAGCTATCGGGATCTGACATTACGGTATTCAAATGTGGATTATTAGTGAATCCAATTCTGTACTGGATGGGTGCTTCTCTTGATGGCATTATATTTGACCCAAAAGAAAACCGTTCGGTTGGAGTTTTGGAAGTAAAGTGCATTCCCTCAGTATATGGCAAAACTATTGAAGAAAGTTTATAGCTGAAGAAGGACTTTTGTCTCACTAAAAATAATGAAAATGTAACACTGAAGAAAAATCACAAGTACTTTTATCAGATTCAAGGGGTAATGGGGATAGCAGGATTAACCTGGTGCAAATTATGTGTGCACACTAAGGATGGAGCAGAGAATCTGTGTATTGAGAAAATATATTTTGACAATAGCATTTTTCAAGAAATGGTAGATAAAATCCAAGACTTATATTTTGAGCATGGTTTGCCTTTCCTCTGCAAGAGCTAGAAATAAAGCAATGTTATATGAGCTAAACTTACACAGAAAGTAACAATTTTTGTACTTACAAGTTACAAAGCAACATGTGCATATTCAATGTACATTGTAGCAATCCCAGATAAGAGCGGAATTAATAACAGAATGGCGTATTTCTATTAATAGTATTTTTTATAAAAATTATCACTGATTTATTTTTTTTCTTTGGTTGTGTTCAGTTTTTAAAACCACATGTATTAGTTCTAGATATTTGATATGATTATTCCACTTTACCTCTATGTAAAAAAAAACTAGATGTATTTGAGTTTTAGACATTAAAACACAATGCCCTTTTTCAATCATTTTTGATGTTCTTTTGATAGAGTGTTTTTTATTAATCCATGAAATAATAATTCACTAAAAGTATGAAGACTAACTTCTATTGTGTTTCTTTTCTTTTTAATGACTATTAAATGCAATATTATTTGTTTTACTGGTTTTTGTATAGGGTTATTTTGTCATCATCATCACCATCTTGATTGATAATTGGTGATTGGAATAAGGTCAGCATACAGCATACAGTCCAGATTTGATTCAGTACATCAGCTAGGGTGATTAATTGGCACTACATTCGAAATTATCTTGTAGATTTTTATTCGGTTTATTGCCTTTTCTACATGTATTCTGACACTGGCGATAGACTGGGTTTCATCAACCTCGCTTTCATCAAACTGTCTTTATTTCTCAGAAATGGAGGGATATTCAAATCAACTTCTAATGGTGTCAACAAATCTTTGATATCAAACCCCTTGTAAGCCATGCACCCATCCCCCATTTCAAATAAGTCTAAAAGTCCGCTCTGTTTTGTTATGTCTTTGTCTGAAATACTACCACTGTAAAGTTCTGAGATAAAAACAGGAGCTCCAGAAGGGGCACTTCCTAATACTCCCTTTGCAGTATTTGTATTCTTATATGATGAGAAGCACTGACTTTGAGCCAGAAGAGATGATGGTTTGCTAATCTTGATCTTAGTGCAGTCTACCTTGTGTTCGAGAACTTTTCTTTGAACGCCTCTGGCATAGTTTCATTGTTTAAATCCCTACTTTGCCAGATTGGGGATGCTCCAAGCTCGAAATAAACAAAATTAATCCAAGTAAGAAACACTCTTGATACAGTTTGCTCAGAAACGTCGAAAAGAAAATAAAGGTGCTTCAGTGTAAAGCCTTGCCGTACACGGACAAGCGTCAGAAAAAATTCCTCGATCACTTTTAAAGATCTTGGTCTTCCTTGACGATTTTCGTTCTCGGAAATTTCATAAGAAAAACATTTCTGAGCTAGTTGAGCAGACCTCCAGTAATTCAGATGAGTAGTTCTTTCATTTAGAAATTCAAAAAAAGTTGACTGAAAATTTTCCAGTTGGAAATAACTGTGTAATATCGGATTGATTTGTCATCATCTTTGAAAAGTTCAGCGCCAAAGCAAACATGGCTATTTTTCTCTGACAACTGCAATTGCAAGTCATCTCGCTCTGACTCCAAACTCTCCTCCTTCTTTTCTAATTTGACTATTGTGTCTTGTAGATCTTTTATCGAGTTTTTCTGACTTGATAGTTTTGAGTCAAGAGATTCAATCGTGCTTTGCTTTTCTTCGCACATCAAACAACATTTTCGTCTTTTCTTCCAGGAAGGAGCTTCACTCCTCCAACCCTCAACACTCGATTTCGTTTTACGAAAATTTGTTGGCTTTGTCCAGATAATGAGAGTGGGGACAGAGCTCATCTTCAGCACCAGTTTTTGCCCTTTCCCAAGTTCACTAGCAGTGTAATCTTCTTCAGTAAAATGCTTAGAACAAGTACGCGTGTTGTCATTAATAACGAAGGCGTCTGCTTCATAGCGGCAAATTTTCCATATCCACTTCTCTTTTAGCTCCTTTTTCTTTGGAAATATTGAAACTGTAGATGTTTGTTCTTTTTTGAGTTAGAAAAACACTTAGGAACACAACAATTATGAGGCATTATCAAGGAAAGTATATAAACTGTCTTACAAATTAAATAAAGAATAGCATTGCCTGTAAAATCAGCCTACCCCCAGTTTCCAGTCCCCCATCGGCTGGCGCCATTTTGGAGAAGGGTCTATTGAGGTTGGTAGTAGAGGGTATGTCTCCCCTTCTCTATCAAATTGTCTCGGTAAACTTGGTTTCAAAAAGTCTCATGCCTTGGCGGTGAAGAAAGGTTGTGGCAATGTTTCTGCTCGATGCAGTTACGTAATAAATCTCAATCGAGATAATAGGAACTGGCAAAATTGGTCAAGTCTGCAATAAATTGCGGTGGCAGAATGAAATAAGTTCTTTTAGTTTTTGCTTATTTGATTGTTGTGATGTGGTTGTTGAACTAACACGAAATTTTTTTTTTGCTAGACTCACCATATGGTGGGTGGTGCCGCCTTCTTTGGAATTGGGAGTCAGTCGTTGGGAGTCAGTCGTAGGTTTGAAGGCTCCGAAACTGACTTTTAATAATGACATTTAAGGTACCTACCTGATGATTAGCTTTTTTTAAAATTATAATTATATAATGAATATATATATTTTTATTTATAACTTAACAAAAATATAATGAATTTTTTTTGGAATTTTTTTTTTATAATACAAAGGCTCTTAAATAGCCATTAAAAATCAAAAACTTATTAACAATAAATAAATATTATATTTTAAAAAAATATAAAGAAAGTTGGCTAATCAAAGACACTTAAACATACAATCTGACGACAATGGAATGATGTACTAACTTACTGATTAAATTATTTTAAGGCTTATTCACATGCATACTTTGCTGGTTTAAATCTCTATAAGTAATTAGAATAAAATCTAAATTGTCCGGCCCAGCAAAAATACTTTTGTATATGATTTTTATGCTGTCCTAATAATGAGTATGAATAAAATGACGTTATGTCTGTGCACCCCCAGAAAAAATTTTATTTCCGTTCTGCGCTCCACAGTCTTTTCTAAAATCATTTTTAGAGTTTCTATTCATTTTATTATTGGCTTTAGATTTCATTATCTTTTTATCTGTAAAGTAGCTTTTTAGTGGCCCCTTTTATATAACTTTTTTTTATTCTAAATAGCTTGGCTTAGTTGCATTTTCCCTGGTGTAGTGGTGTATGAATCCCCAATTTTTTAATTATTTATTGTTTGTCTCCCAACCACTTCTGCTGAGGCAAACAAGACAATTAAGAAAGTGAAAACGACCGAAACCGGTCATTGGAAGTTTTTTGACTAAAATATTTTAGTAATTTGTTGCTCAGTCGTTTTGACATTATTATCATAAAGTGACATCACTAGAACACTTAAAGTTAAATGTTTCCAACCAGCTGATTTTTAGCAGTTGTAATTAACAGTCGCAGCAGTAATTTTGTTTTGTTCGAGGTTCATTAGATAAGAACATGAACGCACCAGTTCAAAGAGTTAACAAGGCTAGTGCTGCAAGGGCAGGAATAATAGGTATTTTTCTCATTATAGTTGGAACCATAAGTGATATCATTGGAATAATATTCTTGTGGCAAAGTGATTCAAACTTTGATGGAATATTTCTCCGCCGAGCGCACGGAATATGGGCAGGAATGCTGGTACGTTCTGCTTTCTTCTGCTCACTTCTCATAGTAAAATCACCCCCGCATGAAATCCATAGGGTATTTTAGTTTTAAAATTATATTTACCTAGCTTTAGAAATAAACAAAGACAGCATCCAACTCGAGAGGTTTTGGAATTCTTAAGTGTTACAAAATTGTTTTACGGTGGAGATGTTGAGATTTCATTGAATAACGTTATGATCAAAGCAATGTTGGTACGTATCTTTATAGTTAAAACGGTAAGACTTCGGAATAGTTTCATACAAATTGTCAAGTAAAAATCATGAGACTGATTTTGTACATTAAGTCGATAATAATCTTTTTAAACGTTAAAAAAATTTAAAGGAAGTGTTTTTGGTCCTTCAAGTGCATTTCGCTGGTTAATCAATATATAGATACAGTTTTAATTAGTATTGAAATCATTGCAGTAGCTCAAACCCCTTTATTTATTCATTAATTTATCCTAGATTAAAAGTTTTTAATAAATATCATTAGTTTGCAGTCTTCCCAATTATACCCTCGTTAGTTTCTATCATTAATTGTTATTTATGTATGGTCGATAATCGATGGCAATGATTCTGGACATCGCTGATGACAGTTCTGAGAACATCACTCTAGACTCTGAATATTGCGCATGTACTTGCATTTATACAAATTGAAGAAAGGGAATTAAAAGGCTAGTGCATGAACTAAAATTGAAAACTTTTTATGTGGAAAAAACTTGCAAACACCGACATTATAACAGAGCATATTTCTTTCAGATGTTGCAAAAATTGTCCAAATTGATACATGTTTTAAGATAGCATAAATATTTACTGACTCACTTGCAAGAACTTATATTTTAGAAAAGAGTTTCTTACTTTTAATCGTAACCAGTTTTGACTCATCTGTTAGAATAAATTCTTTTATGGCCTCGAATAAGAGATTAAGCCTTAAGAGTTTTTAAAATTTGCTAATATCGGTTTACATTTGTTGCATCCCCTATATTTACAGATACATACATACATTCATTATTCTGTAAATTTAGTACCTCATTACTATTTACAATATTTATACATTTAATTTATATAACATTTTACAGAGGATTATTTACAAATACCTATAATAATCTGGAGCTTCTAAAAACTATTAAAGAGGTAGCTGCCCAAAATTATATATGTATTTTTTTAATAAAAGCTTGTAAAGGTAAAGCTATACTAGTTTTGCTGTATGAATACCTGTTTTATACTTAACACTAACAAGCAATGGATATTGGACCCGCTCTTATGGCTTTAGCATGAACAAGAGTAAAATGTTATCAGCTCATATATGCAAAATGTTCTGTTCAGCTATTCAACGGGTGGCTTAATTGAAAACCGTCTTTTCTCATCGTGTGGTTAGTAAGATATTTCTAATTCCATCGAAAATAAATACAATCCGGCGGAGGCCTAATATATCAGACTTCCTTGCAACAGAAAACAGAAGTGTCGGTCCTATGGTATATCAGTAAATTTTTCATCGTCTTTAAGTATTCATTTCATTTTTAAGTGAATCAAATAAATATGTAACCTTGTTTGCTGTATAAATTTCAAGTATCAAGGTCCATATTAGCAGCTTATTAACTGCTGTTACTTAAAAACTAAGATATAAATTTTCACTACTGCTTTTTATTTCAAAGTATAATTTTATTTATAATTAGTTATATACTTGATATATTTGCTTAAGAAAAAGTTATTGCCAATGAGCCAGTCGAGCGAAGACGCGGGGCTGGCGAGGAGGGAGCATTATAGAGCCGTGCGAGGAATTGATATAGGCGTAAAAAATCTCGAGTGATTCGGTGAGATGTAAGTAATGCAAGATTTTATGATGTAATGCCAAGG
>JAOBRB020312433.1:0-10977 GCA_027575285.2 Zoanthus pulchellus | reverse complement strand
GAGGGGGGGGGGAAGAAGCAAAGTTTGGCGAGCATACACACGAAATAAATGTATTTGTTAACTTAATCGTACAGGTTCTCACTAACGATACATTATCTCCGAAAGCGTGAGCTTGCTAAACATAGAGAATGGTCGCATTGTCTTTATCGCTTGTTTTACTCACTAATTAGAATTCTTTTCCACCTATTAACAGTAACAAAGGGCAACAAGGGCATTTAAAACAGCGTTTCGTAGAGACCAGAATACTGCTAGAACTTTGTTATCATTCTTTCTTTGTTGGATAAAGTTTTCTACTTCTTCAATCTTTTGATTTCATTTTTCATTAGATTTTTAACAGTTCCTGCATTATGTCTTTTAGTAACATGCACATGCATTTCCTTTTTTTTACAAATACCAGTTGTATTTCTTTTTCTTTTGGTTTACACAATAATCTTTGGTTTCGTGCGCCAGACCAAATACTTCACGATACAGAAGATGTAGGCCCGATCTCACAAATTTTTCATCTTAGCATCAGAATTTTGCTTTTCGTGTGCAACAAGTCCAATAGAAGTTTTTTATTATAGGAAGAAGAAAGCATTTCGAGTTATCATTTTCCCCTAAGTTTTTATCTTTTTGAAAATAAACGTTTCGTTAGATGTACGGTTCTTCCCCTCGAGTTCATTATCATTCAATTAACCATGCTGATCGAGCACAGTGTTATGGTAACTTTCTAATCTTGTAACAATTCAAAAAGGTTTTTCATAAGAATTTACTGTCACGCTTTGAAATACAAAGTAATGTTCTTTAGTGCTAAAACATTTGGCATTTCTAAAAAGCAGAACAAAAAAATATCATAGAAAAGATAAACAAAATAGAATCTTTAACCCTTGTAGTCCGCTTGTATTGTATTTGTTAAGTTCTTCTCAATTTGTTCCCATACTTTTCATTGAACAAGTTCGAAAGAATTTTTCTTTTAATCTTCAGTACTTTGCTTTGTTCTCAATTTCTCATTAACAAATGTCTTATTTTTTATCTGATATGAAAGGAGGAATTAGATTTTAATAAATAACTGGGACAAAAAGGGTTAATGTTTTCATTTTGGAAAAAGAAAGACCTTGCAAACTTCATAATCGTCTTTCATTGAAGAAATTGTCTTTCAAGCACAACAGTTGCAAGTTTTATTGATACGAGTAGCATTAGATGTTAAAATCGCATTTAATCCGAGCTTTTCTTTGTTGAACAGAGAATTTTAAGCAGTAACGCAAAAGGAACGAGTTGTGCAAAAAACTTTTAAGAGAATGGTAAATGTATGTAAATGTAAACTGCTCATGTTGAACTACTTGAATATCTCCGAAGACAATCTGGCTGTTAACTCTTAAAATGGTCAACGTCGGAAACTTTCACTGAAAGCTTTGATTTTATTAATGGGTAAAACATAAAGTAGATCTTGCAACTTAGAAATCTAAACCACTTAAATGTTTAGTTTTTACTATTCTTCCCTGTTACAATATTGAAAGGCGAAGATGTTTTATTACTTGACATCTACCGTCAGGGTTGTTATTTTCGTCATTTGAAAATCACATTTCTTAACATTTGTGGCAAAAATTTATAGCAGTTTTATTGATTAAAATAATTATGACAGAAAAGTCGCTAAGTGCAACGTTTACCCGCCCGGTGTTGAACACATATGACAGTAATATTTACCGCAAAGAGTTCTGAAATAGATATCAAGCCTCAAAATCAGACGCACGTCGCCGCAAGCAAAGTAACCAGAAATGTCTCTGCACGCAATCTTCCACAGCACGATCAGTGTTTGTCAGTAAAACTGAACCCAGTTAGAACGATTTTTATATAATCTGTTTTTGGGTATGTTTATAAGTGATTTTTTGCAAGAGAGCGAAATATAATCTTTTAATACTGGCTAAAAGTGATGGCTAGAAAACCTGCCTCAAGAAGTTACTCATTTGTTACCAGGACAAAAAGACTTCTTAAAATGAAGCAAGAACTAGAATGTATGTGCAAATATTTCAACATTCAAAACCTTCAGAGCCCCTTGCTTAGTTGTTGTATCTAAACAGTAAATAAAATTTGATCTTCTTGACTTCTATATAAAGAAGAGTGGTAATTATTTATCACGGCATGGCTTCCAAACCGAAAACAATTGGAGCGAACGAACTTCTTTTAAAGGCACGTGGCGAGTCGTGTTATTAATATGTAATAAAAGGTTCCCAAAATTCATTTCTATGAATATTTTTGACAAGCAATCAATTAATGCTATTTTGACGTGAAAACCAATTAAACGTTTATTATCCACCCAAACAGTCCTGCTCGTAAAACGAGTAGAAAATACTGATAAAACAAAAATCACGAACTGATTATAGCCATACATAATGTTACAGAACTTTATCTATTTTAGATATCGCTGTTTGCGAATGAAATTATATAAATAAGCGCAGAGAAAACTGGTCAAGCGATAAACAAAGGAATTTTTAAAAGCTTCTTTTCAATTATTGTTAAGGGTACACCTTTAGAAATCAATAGAACACCAAGCCTTTAAGAAAAAGGCTAAAAAAACAAAGTCGACGAACCTATTGTTACAGTTTATAACCATAAAAAGCAAATAAATCTTATATAATGTTAAAACAGAACTTGAGTAAATTGAAAGATTGTATACATAAAGAGATCTTTGTGAGGTCTACGCCCATAAACCGATACCTTTTATAAACAAATAAAACTTAAAATGTAGTTGTTCTGTTTTGGAAAGTTCTTCTGCAAATAATTCTCTTTTACTAGGTTTTTCAACCTTCTACTGTTATTGAAAGAATACCATCTTCCAAAATTCATTTCTGAATTATCGTAGAAAATGGTTGAATATCTTTTCACTATGGCGCATAATTCATAAAACTGGTTTGGAAAGGCTGAACTGTTCAGTGTGTAATATCGCATAAATGTGGAAATGTTCCGTTCCTTTAAATTACATAATTTGATAATCTCATTTTAGGGAGAGGAGTTAATGAATCGAACTGAACGCAGATTAAATTAGAAAACTGAGTTTTTGACTCAGTCTTTTTATTTTTCATTTAAAGATCAATCAGTAAATCAAAATTGAACTTAACTGTCAATAAATTTTTTCAATGACTTTACTTAACCTGCAAAGGGAATGGTGGCTAGTGTGTTTGGAGTTACATGCACGGCTTTCTAAGATGAGCATGCAACGTCATTTAATACATGTTTAATGATAACCAGCAACAATAATATTTGTTTGTTTCAAACTTCGCACAATATTCCTGGCTTAAGTTTGTATTAGAAGGCGTCAAAAGTCTTTGCAAGCCTTTCCGTAACTAGTAAAATTGCATTCTCAAGTTGTTAACAAAGAAGGAAAGATATAATTTACGGCTATTGATTTTTTCTCTCGGAATAACCCAGTTTTCTGAATTATCCTATTACCAGACAATCTGTTAAAAAAAGTTTGTATCTTAGAGCTGTGAAGCAAGTTGATTTTAATGTTTTTTAAACGTATATAAAAGTTGTATGACGGCCTTCTGAAAAGAATTTTTCAACGTCAGCACTTTGTGCGGTAATGTTTTTGCCACGTTTTGGTCAATGTTCCGTAACTGGGTTATTCCGATCGCGAGAGAAAAGATTACCAGTTGAAGCTCGGGATTATTCGGTAACACGTCTTTTCGAGTTCTCTTACAACAATAAGGCAAAACAAGTCTATAAATTCATAATGTCAGATACTGAACCAAATAGATAACTAGAGCTACAATGCAACTGAAAACAGTTACTGTACATACGAACAAAATACGACTTTAAACTGCGTGCGTTTTTACAACTCCTAATTCACACTGTTGCTTCTTTGTCGGCAAACCAAATCGAAATAAAATAAGACAGAACTGATCTATATCTTTTTTGTTGAAATATTTATTATGCTAGTCAAATCCTTGTACTTCAAAAAGCTTTGTTTTGGACCTTTTGCGAGACAAAGAACTTCAAAGCTCACAAAAAGAATTCTGCGTGGAGGATAGTATATGGTTGTACAAATAAAATGAAGTTTACAATACGTATGAGCAAAGCTGACAAAGGAGAATAAATTTTAGGAACAATATTTCGATCCGCCAAACCGATCTTCTTCTTCACAACCTGATGAAGATCGGTGTGGCCGATTGAAATATTGTTCCTAAACTTTATTCTCGTTGCATGCTTGTCAACTTTGCTTATAATATATATTGTATTACTTTTTTTATTTGATTGACTTGGTCCGGTCTGGATTCAACGATACAGAGGATTGTACATGAGTTCTGTTACTACCAGTTTTTACATGAAGTTTATTTCACGAGTGAGCACTGCGAACTGGTGAAACCTTTTTTTTCTCAAGAAAATAAACTTCTTGGCTCCAGGCCAGCGTGTAATTTGTTACATAGATACAAGTGTTTCGCAAATAAAACTAAACATAAAATACGAAAAAAACAAAGGAATGACGTCGATGATACCTTCACTAGCGAGGATATGGAAAATATGTCACTCATATCCCGGATGTAGTTTTATGTTAAACGTAAAAGTGGCGATTTTACAATAAAACATGCACCCCGGTGTCATAAATAAAGTTATTTCCCCGTATTGTTGGTAATCGTTTAAATTGGTAAATTTGTCGCTTCAATCCACTTGTGGCTAACTTAGTTTCTGCCACTATCTAGACCGCTGTCCGCAAACACTGCATGTCGACACGCACTAAAAGCACGAAGTATTTGTATCATAACAAAACCTTTTCATTTTTTCCAGGTTTGGTTTCAAAACCGTCGGGCAAAACAACGTAAACAGGAACGACAAAATCCACGAGGACTTTATCCGTTTCACACGGGAATATTCTATCCACACGAGAAAAGTTTCCCTTCAGCTGCTCAGCCTTTCTTGACGGCGCAACCCTCGTCGAGTCCGATCAGCTCTTTACCTGGCTCCAAGGCTCTTCCAGAGCGCCCGAGGTCCTTTTCGGTACCAATACCGTCATATAGAACATGTCCACCCGGCAGTTTTTGCTGCGGCTCAGGAAATTTACCATCATCATGGAATACAAACTTAAGCTCCAGCCTCTCACGGTCAATCTCACCAATCAAATCTCCAAGTTATGACAATGAAGATTTCATACAACCAGCTATTCGCGAGTGGTCTTCGAAAAGTCTTGCTTTGTTACGGATGAGAGCATTACAAACACAAGGGATCAGTGGAGTTTACAATAGCTCCTATTATCAATAACGAACTAGTTAATGTAGAACATCAGAAAATATTAAAATGTAACTGAGAACACAATAACACAAAGCTAAAGACACTTTTCAAATGCAACTAAAAAGAAAAGAAAAAAAAACTGAATACAACAAATAAAAAAGGCTTTAGGATCGAAGCTAGAATCAATATCAATAATTAAATGCTCGTCATTCAAAACCGGGAGCCCACAGAATTACGATGATAAACGCAAGACTTTAGCACCCTTAACGAAAACAAATCCAGAGGCTACTGACTGTCTTACAGTCAATACCGCTAACCAAAACAAATATACACTTCCAATTTTTAAACATTTCCTGATGAATGGAACACCAGAAAATCTACAATCTGTATATAATAACAACTTTTAATTTTTTCTGCGACTAGAAAGTAGTTTTGACTTCAAATACAAAAAGCTTTTGTGAAAGATCTTTTAACGCCTACAAAAATATAATAGTTGAATGTAGTTCAAACTAAGCGCGCAGACGACTGTTTTGTAATCTTTAATTATAGTTTCGGTTTAGATGTGTTTTAGTATAACCAATCAAGGAAAATGATCGATAAAAATTACCTTTTAATAAAAAAGAAAGATTTGCAAAATAAATAATATATTCAGTACTAACTGAACCACAGAGCATGACAAAGCTTCGCCCGTAGGAACAACTTTATATAAAACAAACCATGGGTTGAAAACTTATCAAGTACAAAATGCCTTAAGAGGCGTAAAGCACAGAAACTCTTTAGAAATCTTTTATTTTCTTCTACTATTCTTATCATGATTAACACTAACGGGAAGTGACTCACTTACGTCCGTCATTTTGTTTTGATGAAACACAGATCTACCACTTCTAAACCAATGAGGATGCGTGTAGGAAAACTGTTATATACTAATGACGTAACACAAATACATTATTGTGGTAAACACTGCTTTGATAACAAAACAATATTGGTTTTTACTAACGCTAATAAAATTAATCTCAATTATGAAATTCAAACCCATCAAGGATCTGAGGGTTAGTTTCACCGCAACCTTTCAATCCTACGCATCTGGAGAACAGCTACGTAAAATGAGAAACAGACATATGTCTTTGGATCATAATTGTTAAATTCAAGAGCAAAACGAACTAAAAAGGACATATTGAATAAACTATAGTGAAGTTTTACTAACAATACACAAAATCCAGTAACAAATCCTATTTTTTGAATTCTACGTACGAATGTATTTTAACCAAAAAACAACATAACTTCATATATTTATTAACAGTATCAAAAACATATTTGTCTCTTTTTACAAGCTTTAAAAACTACAATTATCAAATTATAATGCAAATACCTTGTTTTGCTACCCCTCAATATATACCCAAAGAACGAACATATGTGCATCAGTGTACATTTACTATGATACAACAAGACAATTTATGAAATATGGTCCATTAATTATATATATTTGGAATCAGGATGATCACTAGGGACCAAGAAAAGTCGAAATTAAGTGTTTCTAAAAGGCTATCTTTAGTAAAACGCGTGAGTAGCAACGGTAAAGTCCTGTTTTAACAAGGATACTGGCATAGTTGATCAAATAATACTGGGATACCTAAACATTGATTTAATGGATTTGCTAACCATGTGCAATGAATTTTGGCTTACATGTACTTGACGGTGCAACGACTTGTGCTGAACAAAATTTGGTCATCACCTGCCGACTGACCCATCCAATACTGAATTCTTCATTTAGATCCGAGATTATATGTTGTCCGGAATACACAATTTAGTTCTATTTTCTGCCATCAACCCATTAGTAGAGCGAGTTTTAAACCTGTTAAGACGTCTATCAAAATAATCATAATAAAGATTTCGTTTCGTCTGGAGAAAACAATTTCATTTTCATGAGTGATGATCTGTCTGTCGCCATTTCTATTTTCCACCATCGAACTATTAGTAGAGCGAGTTTTAAAATTGTTACCGACGTCTATCAAAATAATCATAATAAAGTTTTCCTTTCGTCTAGAGAAAACAATCTTTGATTTTCATGAGTGATGATCTTTCTGTCTCCATTTCTATTTTTCGCCATCAACCTATTAGTAGAGCCAGTTTTAAACTTGTTAAGAGATCTATCAAAACAATCATAATAAAGATTTCGTTTCGTCTGGAGAAAATAATTTAATTTTCATGAGTGATGATCTGTCTGTCGCCATTTCTCTGCCGCCTCACGCCTAGCGTCTGGTAATATTTGGTTTCTAACGCCTCCGAGGACACTTGAGGTCGCTCGTGTGGCTAGAATAACAGGCTGGACTATTGTAGGAGGCAGTTGCCTTAACACTCCACCTACGGCACCAGTTACACCTTTTTCCTCGTGTTCCTCTCGGGCCACTTTGACAATGTTGGTTGCGGTGCGACCGACACCCTGACAAGCATTTAATAAATGTGTTTATATCATTATGATTATCATTATTATCAAAATCATCATCATAATCACTATCATCACCACCATCATCACTATCATCACCGCCATCATCCCTAGCATCATTATCATCATCATCATCATCACCATCATCGTCACCATCATCATCATCGTCACCATCACCATCACCATCATCGTCATCATCATCACCGTCATCACTATTATCATCACCGCCATCATCATCATCATCATCATCATCACCACCATCGTCATCATCGTCACCATCGTCATCATCGTCACCATCACCATCATCATCATCATCGTCATCATCATCATCACCGTCATCACTATTATCATCACCGCCATCATCACTATCATCATCATCATCATCATCATCTCCACCATCGTCACCATCATCATCACCATCATCATCGTCACCACCACCACCACCATTATCATCATCACCGCCATCATCACTATCATCATCATCACCACCATCATCATCATCACCACCATCATCACTATCACCATGCACCATCATCACTATCACCACCATCATCGCTATCATCATCATCACCATCATTATCACTATCATCGTCACCATCATCAGCACTACTGCCACCAACCGTCGCTGACGAAGTATTAATGATGACGGTGACTACTTCTCGGATAAGGAAGTTAAAACGTAGGTCCAGTCTCTCGATCTCTCTGTCGAGGGACTTAAAAGAACCCAAACACTTCTCGCAAAGAGCAGGGTGGTGATCCCGGTGTTGAGGTCTTTCTCTTCTACTGGGAGCAATTGCCAATTTGCACCAATACATGTGAACCGCTCAGCGGACTTTCTAAGACCCTCAAACTGTTAAAACCTGTATATATTTGTAAAGCGCTTAGAACTCTAAGGAGAAGCGCTATATAAATGCTGCATTGTATTATCATTACTGCCGAAAAATATTTGACGATTTATGTCAACCTTATTGACAATCATCATTCTAAAACTGATCGGAAACGAAACAGCTATCAATGAACTTGATAGAATTACTTCCACATGCATTATCGGTGGCGGTTTAGCAACAGAAATCCAACACAACATTTTGATTTTGTTAGCCACAAAAGAAAATGTCCCTTAACTCAAAAATGTATTGAAAAACTTTACCTCTGCTACGACATGATAAGCGGTAGCCACGCCTTCTCTGAGATCTGCTGGCTGATTGGCAAATCGGTGTCGTCCGTTTCTGCCCAGTACAACACTGGGACCTGGGCTAACTAAGTCATACGCAGTTTCGGCAGCAGTCTAAAACATAACAAAACCTGCAGCATTATAAACTCTGTCTTTACTCAAGGAAACGAAAAACCTGAGAATAACACAATGGAGCGTGAAAAGTTCATAAATAGGAGCAGCCCCCCCTGAAAAATAACCTCCAGAAACATTATTCATGTAACTGATCAAGTTCTATAGAAATGATTGTAAAAGAATACAAGACCAACAGCACATCGCAATTGAATGACATTGCAATTTCAAATTCGATTGATGCATTTAGGTAAATAGATATCTGAACAGACAACTACAATGCTGCTGGAGAAGATAACAAAACAGTTACTGTTCACCAGCAGGATACCTAATTGAGTGCAAATGCATTTGGGATATCAAACAAACTTTAAAGTCTCAATCCTGGCAAATGTTTACTTGTTTCAATGTTTTTATCAATTGTATAATAATTCCAAGACGCCACGTTAAATACACTGTACTGTATACGGTTTTTATCGCTAAAGGGGGAGATTTATCAATGATGGGGGGAGGGGGGGGAGGTAGTTACGATTGATCCCCAAATCCATTTTCTACAGGATAAACGGTGAACCTTTTGTTATATCAACACACAAAAAGCATGCCGAAACCGAAACAGCTTTCAAAATGTGTTTTGATTGCTCTCTAAATGGTTTTGGAGCTCCAACACCTCCACCTTAACAAACCATCAAGCATACGAAGCTGCTAACTCCGCTCTTTCGCTTCATTTGATCTCCCTGAGAGACCTGGGCCAGATTCTTAAAAACTCTGATTACCTTAATCCTAGATTAAAACAAAATTCAAAGACTAATTTCTTCATACGCACGGCTTTTCGATGCCTACAAAATACTGCTCAGTTTTACCAGTAAAGAAACATGCAAGCTCTATAAAATAAAAGCACAAAGCATAAGAAACAGATATTTAGATTAAAATGTTAACTCTGATTAAGCACTCATAAGGTTTTAAAGAAACGAATATTAGGACAATGTCGAATATTCAGAAAGATTGTCTAAAATACATCATAGATCATACACTAACTTGGGCGGACATGGTTGGCGCAGTTGGTAAGATCACTGCTTTCCAACCACAAAGTCCCCAGTTCAATTCCGGCACTTTGCCGAGATTTGAATATTAGTGTGGCATTTTTTCCCGCCTAAGCCAACTCAGCTTTCCATCCTCCTGAGGTAGGTAAATGAGTACCAGCGTCTGCTGGGAGCAAACCT
The DNA here is from genome assembly GCA_027575285.2 of Zoanthus pulchellus. Classification (NCBI taxonomy): domain Eukaryota; kingdom Metazoa; phylum Cnidaria; class Anthozoa; order Zoantharia; family Zoanthidae; genus Zoanthus; species Zoanthus pulchellus. The sequence goes on along the minus strand of JAOBRB020312433.1, from coordinate 833 downwards.
GCGATGGATTAGTGTCCCGTCCAGGGGGAGTCAAAGACTCTCTTCCGCTTAACACTACAGAAACCGGAGATAAGTGCCGGCTCCATGGGCCACTAGGCTCGAAAGGATTTAGTTTTTTTCTACACTAACCTGTACTGTCTGCACCATTCGGTTGGTTAGCTCTAAAAAAGCCATAGCGGAGGAGGTGGTGAATGCGTTTGCGCCACGCTGCAGACCTCTCATTACACGTCCATCACGCCTATACTGGTCAATCGGTAACCACACTAAATCAACCATCCCCTGAAATTATCAATTGATGCCAAAGATTAGTAATATATTTCTTCCAGAGCCAAGTTGTTCGAAAGGCGATTAGCGCTAACCCAGGGTTAAATGTTTAACACACGACCCTAGTTTCCAATCTTACAAGGAGAGATTTTAGCTTATATTTTGGTATTAACAAGGCTTTTCCGAGAAAATTTCAAACAGTATTCATAAAGAACTGTTTACCTTTTCTTAAAAAAGAAATTTTTGTTTGAAATTTTTATTAACCCAGGGTTAAACTTAACCAGCCTTTGAACAACTGGGCCCAGATAGTTAAATGTGAAGGAAATGTAACTGATAAAATTACTTATTTTACTAACAAGTCAAATAAAATCATCTCTTAGAATTTATGAATAATTTCAAGAATTGTGGCACCCTTCACTTCCTCTTTAATGAGTTTTTCCGTTTGGTTTTTACCGAACAGTGTATGTTTGTATATAGGCTTGGGCCGAGCCGTTTGTTGTTTCACATTTGCCTCACATTTGGTATTATTCAGTTGATCTGATCCTTATGTTGTAGGCGAAATACACTCC
>JAOBRB020312322.1:0-10981 GCA_027575285.2 Zoanthus pulchellus | reverse complement strand
ACTTCGGCTGATGACGTCAATCGTGCATCTGTCCTCTAATAGATCATAAGCAAAAACCAATCAAAATCCTTGAATATCTTGGGTTATTATATAAATATATATAGATTTCCGGTTTAATTAATTATAGATAACGTTTACAGATACAATATATATAATATTTAACAATTATTTCACGAGCATTCGTAGTGGCGAGTTGGTTTTAATCATCTCATATCCAACAAGCTGGAGTGGAATAATTGTTTTATTAAGAACTTCATTAAGAATGTTTAATTTTTAAATTTGTTTAGCTCTCTTTTAATTTTAAGCAGACGCATACGTTTACCATATTTGTAGATTATGATATATCGCCACATATACCATAATGAAAGCCAATAAAATGTCTTGAATTGCATTATCCAGTAATTCTGTTTTTAATAAAAGTATATAGCACATAGTCAATATTAGTACTTTCATGCATACAGATAGTTTTAAAAACGAAATGAAGTTCGAGATTTTCAAAAGCTTGAGATTCTTGTTGGTTTTGAAAAACGCGAATTTCGATTTGTTTTTTTTTATGTTTGATAAAATGTCTTGAACATTACTTGAAACAGTTATTTCTTAGATTGACGCTCAAACCACATAAGGGTTTGCATGCTTAGTAGTAATAAATACAAATTTGAACAAATGTTATTTATTAAGCTGAATATTAAGAATTTTCTTATGATGCAATACAATTTAAATGAGGACGTGTTTTTCTCAATGTATGGTTAATACGTCATAACTGTGTGAATATTCAGACAAAGGTTATTGCTCTAGTTTTAAACAACTTTTGAAAGTAGGAGCTGCTGTACAAATCCATATTGAAAGTTTTTTACTTGATTCGTACAAAAAATGCATTATTAAGAAATGCCGTTTGTGGTAAGCCCAGTTATGAAATCGTTCTCTTTCTCGACCAGATAAAATGTGCATCCCACAATCCCTTGCAGTACCAGTTGTGCTGTGGGGAGAAGAGGGAACTGAGAAAAAAAGGTAGCCCAGTGAATGCTTCTAGAGCGTCTTGTTGAAATATAAACTTGTGAAGCCGACGTATTTGATAGTTCATTTACTGAAGCAAATTCTCTCCTTACTTGGTTTGGTAATTATGGTCATAATGCTGACAAGAGTAAGACTTATTTCTTCAAGAAAGCAATCTTTTTTGTATAAACAAAAGGTAGATGTAAAATATTATTTTTCGAGTCCACTAGTACTGTTGAATAAGTTTGGATCGAGGTGCACGGTAAGCAATGCATAGAGGGGTGAGTATTTGTAATCAACCGAATTGGATGTGTGATTTTCCATTAATCTTGCTTATCAGTTACTTTCAAAAAAGATTTTTTGAAATTGGAATCAAAAGAACATTTTCCAGCGGATATAATTGAATTCATTCATTTCAGTAAAAAACTTTTCTTACCATTAAATGTTCAACTTGCCATTGACGTTTGTTTCTTGTCCGTTTTGTTGTTTGCTGATGTTCTGGCTTGTGTTTTTGGCGCTTTTTTGTTTTAATTCTTGCAAAGTTTTATTTGGCGAACGTGTCAGGCATGCAACATCTAACACATGCTGCTTTTATTCACAGACAACATGAGATTAATTTGTCCTTGTTGATTTTTGTGCTTAAAGTTACTAACTCACCATCACATTTTTGTTAGTTGATTTTTACAATCTCGCAATACCACCTAAAAGTGCAGAAGAAAGTTGTGTAGCGTACAAGAAGTTTTGCACATCAAGTGTGGTAAATTATTAGTTTAAATATCATTCCATACCTTAATACAGTTAAAATAGTCATTATTAATCATGTACTTGTGTTGGCTATCTTAAATGTTGCTATGCTCTATTAGGTTTTATGCCAACATTTGGCCCCTGTTGGGTAAATCTGTATGGCTCAACAAGGGATTACTCTCTGTTTGATGAACACAACGATCTCAATAATGGTCTGGTAAGTAATCTAATGATATGTTTTAAACGTTTCTTCCAGTTTTGGTTACAAGACCTCATCAGTGCTATAGTATACACTTTTGATTTATAATAACATCGTATTATTGGGGATTTTAACCTCAAGTTTTTTTTATTATGTTTGAAGCATAATCATGTATGTTTGGTATACACTCTTTTATATGTATCTATGAAGATAATATGGGCTTCAATATTTGATATACAACTAAACAGAGTAAAATAGAAAACGTTGCTTGATAAAATGTTCTTGTAAAATGTCCATATATTGTTCTCGCTTGGTTTGGGGATATAGAACATCCATGTTTCCTTGATAGGAAAATAGTTTAGGGATTTATTCCTGTTTGAAAAGTTGACCTAAATGCAAAATAGTCAATTAGGCATTCTAGCTGTTAACCAAAGTCGCTTAATTTAGGGCTATATCCACGTTTTCTTGAAGTATCCTATAGGGAAATGATTTAGGGATTTATTCCTGTTTGAGAAAATTGACCTAAATGAACAATAGTCAATTAGGCATTCTAGCTGCTAACTAAATTCGCTTAATTTAGGGATATACCCACGTTTCCTTGTATGTATCCTATAGGGAAATGTTGTAGGGCTTTGCCCCTGTTTGGGAAATCTGGTACAATAATATTTTACGCTGTCCCCTTGCTAGCCTAGTTGGTATATTGCCAGTTTAGTGTGCTTTGGCTCATTTCCCGGCTGGACCAACCTTAGGGTCTTTAAATAATTGAGGAGAAGGTGCTGCCTTTGCTCTAACGTCTGCATTTATGTTACTTTCATGGCTTCTCAGATAAGAACTTTAAACCGTAGGTCTTCAGGGACATTTCTGTGTTTGTAAGTGTGTGTCGGTCTTGTGAAATGTATCTGTCAAACCTAAAGGTAGTAAAAAATGGTGTTCTTATTTATATTAGTAGGCCTTTGGCCAGCTAAAAGACTTGACCTAAATAAAGTCCTTATTATTAATATCATATTTATTACGTGTTCTGGTAGGATGTGAGAATCTTTTAGAGACTGGCCCCTGATTTGTTTTTCAAAAACACTTAAAGAATTGTACTATAAAATTTACAATACTTTAAGTATATACTTAAAGTATTGTTTTAGATAAAACTGTATTGTTTCACAAGGTTACAATTTGTTGTATTTTTTAATATTCTTGACTCAAATGCATTTGTTTTCATAAGTTTTGGTTTTCACCCATTCCCGAGAGATACAAAAGACAAAAGACAAATGCGGCCACTTTGGTGCCTAAACAAAAGAAATCATCAAAATTCTTTTGTTTAAATGCATCAGCTTATCCGCTGTGACGTCAAGTGAAATCCAAAATACAAAAAGACATTTGTTAGAAGGTGTTAAAAATCAGTATTATCATTATTTCAATATAGGTACATATTTATATTCTAATGTGGAATGTTTAAATTAGGGGATATTTATCATTTCCATTGAAGATTTGAACAGCGTTGTTCAATGGTTTTCCTTTTAGGGGGAGGGTGTGTCATATCGTGGTAGACTGCTTATGGCTGTTCAGGCAGAATTTGGAGAATCAGCCTCGGAGTCAGGAATCAGACAGGTGGAAGTGGAGCCCACAGCTCCCATCTCAGATGTAAGTATCTCTAGAGTTGTCGTGTTTTCATCAGAAGTTATGGTCAAAGAAAAAACTGGTTAAACATATTAAATAAATAAATAAATAAATAATGAATGAATGAATAAATAAATAATGAATGAATTAGTAAATTAAATAGTTAATGAATTAATAATAAATTCCTAATGAAAACGCCAATGAAGGGCTTTTCAGTGCCACGTTAAAAACACCCTCTATTTCCTAGTTAAGAATCTCAACTAGTTGAAAGCAAACCAGTTGACTATTTACAAAGTGAGATACGAATTCTTCCCTGGGTATCACTGAGGTCGAATCCACTTAGTAGTTCGAGTTAGGGATTCTTACCGGGCAGGGACAAAACATGTTTAGACCTCGATGTTGCCTTAGTTGTGATTTCGTATCAGAACTGTGTTTAGCAAAGAAACCCGAATCGGATGTTATTTATTTAGCTTATCGATGGCAAACAAACCAATTTATTTATCGCAATTAAGAATCTGTCATGCAGTCATATGAAACAGAACTGTAATATGTTGCATTTTTCTTAAGAAACAAGCTCACCATCCAAACTTGACAATAGAACTTCTCAAATTCATTAATAATTCATCAAGTTAAAACAAAAGAAAGCATAATCGTGACTATGGTTTGGAAATGTGATCTTAATAAGCATATATTTTGACGATATTATTTCTTCTTTTACTCCTCAGTTTTAGTTTCAATTGAGAAGAAATATCAAACACGAGAGACAGTGTTTCATAACATTTCCAAAAACCTCGAATTTCGTTTAAAAAGTACTCCGCTGCGCGTCGTATTTTCAACTCTCCTCTCGGTGTTTGGAAATGTGATGAAACACTGTCTCTCGTGTTTGATATATTACATCAAGTGTAGATAGCAGAAATTAATGTGCTAGTAGCTAACTTCAAGCCACGATATAGGGGACTATGGCCACGTTGGTAGTGGACTTTACCCCTAAATCTATCACAAAAAATAGTGAGCTTCAAGTTAGCTACTAGCACATTTGTGCTATCTACACTTGATGTTTATCTTCGTAGCCACATCCCACAAGCATTAGGCTTTGACAATAGAACACGTTACCTGCGTTTTCATTACTTGTAGTTCGTAAAAAAATGTTATTGTTCTCTTGTTACCAAAACAGACCGCCGCAGGAAAGGAAGAACAATTCCAACTGTTTGCTTGCTTTTATGAAGCCAGCATGATTGACAGAAAAGTCGGTGACAAACAGATTCAGTTTGAGATGAGTATTGGTGAGTAGTAGTTGGGTAATTTCGATGATGAATTGATGATGGTAGCAATAATTATAAATCTTGTTTCCCCACTGTTAAATATATTTAAAATCTGCAAAAATCGGGTGCAAAGTGCAAATTATGTTTCTTTTATCTTTGTTCGTTAGCAACCTAGAGTTTATGCTAATGAAGCAGTATGTAAAAGGTGACGTCAGTATTATTTGCCAATGTGTATCTAAACCTTTAGATGGTCTGATATTTCATAAACAATATCTCATTCTAGGAAACTATGGCAACACAATTGATGGACAGCCAGTGCCAGATGAAGTTGCAGGAGAAGAGGAAAGGAGAGATGGACCCAATCCGTTTGTCAAATCACTGACACCTCCTGTGAAACCAGTCACAAACGACAGAACGTATTACCACATACCGTGGGAAGATTCCAAGCCGTGTACTCACATTAAATTTCCGTGGCAAGACCACAGGCGAAGGCTGTATAACTCTAATATTTTGCTCAAAATTTGTGAAAGACTGGTAAGACGATAAATGAAATCATTTATTTAATTCACAAGATGTAGTAAAAGGACAGCTTCTCTAAATACCAGTGGACTTTATCCATGGGGAATTGTTTGAGTAACACTTTCTGCTACATTATCTCTAGTTTCCTCACGTTTACTTGTTTACATCCGTATTCATTTACTTTTGAGTTTTTCTTGGAAATAACTAAACTCCGTTCCACTGTCTGTTCTAGGCTATAAAATTTACTCAGACCTACTATGTTTATTGTTAAACCCGGGAACCTATGTGAAATCTCCCTGCTGCTGTATTTGGATTTTCAGATTAAAAGGTATAATGCTTTACAATTGGTGTCGCTCCGCTGAAAGAATGCCATTTGAAAACCCTGCCATCATCGATATTTTACCTTTAGATTGGCCAGGAGTTTTGATTTTGTAGAAAAATCATCACTTGACTTTTGTTATTGATGCCTTTTCAGAAAGTTTTGCATTTTTTTATATATTGCTCTTGTTGTGTATACTCAATCACTTGTAAAACATAAACTGTCTGGACTAATTCTTATAACTGGACTCAACAGATTGCAAAAGTTTAAACACCACAAAACTTGTGCCCACTCCCTTGCTTCGGGAGGGCCAACAAACTTGTGCCCAATCCCTTTCTTTCTGGAGGGCCAACAAACTTGTGCCCAATCCCTTGCTTCGGGAGGGCCAACAAACTTGTGCCCAGTCCCTTGCTTCGGGAGGGCCAACAAACTTGTGCCCAGTCCCTTGCTCCGGGAGGGCCAACAAAACAGGGGCTATATGAGCCAAAAATATTAACCTATATTGTAATATATATTTGTTCATTTTGTGATTTGTTTGGAAAATTATTATCTACAGGAGGATGGGCTTACTGACTGTTTGGAGAGAGTTAAAATGGACATGCCGAACACCTACCGCTGGCTCAGTCGTGTTTTGGCAGAACTTATCAACGGATGCAAGTAAGAAGAAGTAATTTTCTTTTGATCTCAGATAAAACTGAAGTTACACAAATTTAGGAAACTTTGCAAGAATGTTTGATCGCTTTTGAAAGTTATAACTAGCTTTTATGTTTAAAGTTTAACATTTTTATAATGTTATGAACTAGAATGTTTAGTATATACAACACAAACTAATGGTACATGATACTTTTCGAAGACACTTGTTGGCTGGCTCGAAATCGATCAGCCAAGTAATATTCAGCTCCAAGCTTCAGAACTAAAACAAAATATCTTTCCATATCTCTTCGGCTTTAAATTCTCTTAAGTAAAGTTAGTCTTTGCTCCACTAGTTAATTACTCAGCTTGTGTGTTGTATGTTAAAACAATTCTTCACTTGAGTCAGTAAGAGTTGTCGATATTTACGTCGCTGCTTCGCAACTCCGTAAATGTATACCACAGGAATAATTGTTAAGTGTACTTTTGATATACGTTTAATTAAACAAACAAATGTACTTTATTTAACGTCAATTGCGAAGGAACTTGCTACCCGTTCTTTCTAGCCTGAAGCTTATGTTTAATCGCTTGATGGCTCAGATTTTGGCGTGAAAGTCGAATTTACAAAGGGAGGAAAACCAGAGTACCCAGAGAAATCGAGATCGACTAATCTCAGGCCATATGCTTTGAACGGTTAGAGCTTGCTATGTTGGCATTATTTGTACAGCTTAGAAGATATTTTCTTTATCTTATAACCATTGGTTTAACACGGTTTAGTCTAGGTTTTAACACTTGTGTGACCCTTTTTCTAGCGATGTTGATCCAGTTTTATATTCTTGCATACACATATACTTTTCAAAAGAATTTAAGACTCTTAATCCAGAAGCCGGACACATGTACGGAATAGATTAGGCACAGAATCTAGTTGGGTTCTTAGTCATATACGGACATCTACCTTGGCCCGTGAAAAAGATCCTATCTTAAACCCGCGAGGCCATAGTGCCCTATTTGGTGGCTGCATCATTACCAGCACGCATGTACAACACAGTCATATTCTATATTCCAGCCACATCCCACAAGCGTTACGCTTCTACTTTACTTTGCATTTTCTGTGGGAATCTGAGCCTGTTTGTTAGCTGTGTCGTGCTGATGAGGCCCAATAAGGCGGAAACAGCTGTCCACGGCTGCTAACATTTAGGTTCACTCTTTTTTTAAAGGTTTTCAGTACTGGCTTAGTCCCATTAATCCGCGAGGGTCATTACCAGCACGCATGTGCAACATAGTCATAATGATATCCTATCTTAAACTGTTTAGCTAAATAATACTATTGTTTATTATTAGTGTTATTAAATTGATACTCCATTCCTTTTTCAGCCAATATTTAAACTTGATCAAGTCAATGCCTACAGCTTCCCATATAGGACGCACAAAGTTAGACAAAGAGAGACATAAGCTCTGCCAGTATGAAGTGGTAAGAGCCTTTTCTATTGTGTGCCTGTCTGTCTTGGGGTTCTTTGAACTTCTTCTATAGAGGTTGTACAAACTCGAAATAATGGTTTATCCGCAAGGACAAGAACCATTGGCGTTATGAATTGAAATTACAGTTATGTAGCCAACTAAGTCAGAAAGAGAAGTATTCATGAGATTGGAACCTATACACTGCAATTTCGGTACAGCACTCCAACCAACGCGGAGATGGTTGATGCAGTTGGTAAGGTCTCTGCTTTCCAGTCACAAGGTCCCCAGTTCCATCCCGGTACTTTACCTAGTTTCGAATATTTTTGTGGCCTTCTTTTCCACCTCAGCCAACTCAGCTTTTCATCCTTCAGGGTTAGGTAAATGAGTACCAGCATCTGCTGGGAGCTAACCTGCGATGGATTAGTTTCCCGTCTAGAGGGGAATCAAAGACTCTTATCTGCCTAACACTTCGGAATTCCGAGATAAGCTCCGTCTCCATGGGTCACTAGGTTTGTAAAAGGATTTAGCTAGCTTTTAGCTCCAACCAACTGAACTATGAAGCCACTTCAACTGCAGACATCTACCATAAAGCAGAAACACTTCTTTTAAAATGTTTGACCTTTTGAAATACAAATTTTTTGATCCAAGTATTTTCCCTTAGGAATCGGTTTGCAGTTCAGCTCAAGAGCTCAAAGGCAGCACAAAAGATGACTCTCACATCAAAGAGAATCTGAAGGCAGCCAACACACTGCTTCAAAGGTTGCTGAACATCGCATTGGAGGTGAGGTGTTGATGTCTCATGTTCGTCCTTACAGAATTTAATCAACAAATTCTTCTTCTAGTTTGCTTTGTAACTTGAAATTTGATTCAAAGTTGGATTAGGTCTTGCTTTTCATGGAGTACAGAATCTTTAATCTCGATTATTTGAATGTGAGAAGTTGTTTAATGTGTATTTTGAAGCTTGTTTTATTGTTTTAAGATGCCTGGTCAGTAATCTGTCCACGAGACCGATAATTACCTCGTTATATAAAAGGTTGGTGGTAAAGTGATTTAAATTACCTTGACCTCGGTTGGAAAAATAGAAATATGTAGATTTAGAGAGGAATATTCAAAGACAAAAAAAAACAACCCCAGTTACCCGAATGGACTTTGTATAAATTGAATCGAGGATGCACTATACCACACTTTATGTAAGTGATATTGCTTTTAACAAGACTGATACAATTGTTGTAGCCCCAAGACTGCATTCCAGATGTGTTTCTGTGGATGTTGTGTGGTGGAAGACGTGTTGCATACACGAGGATTGCAGCACAGCACGTGGTGTATTCGCTTGTTGAAGAAGAGAGAGGAAAAGACGCAGGCAGGATGCAGACTGTGTTCTTAAGGGTAAGAGAATGTCCCATTAGATTGTTTATCATAATCATTACATTTTCCTCATATTTGATTGGTGCATAAACGTCTTGTTTGTGCACTAATTATTCTGGAAAACTGCTATTGGACAGTGTAATCGAACAGTTGGCTGAAATCGAACTTTTGTGATAGGATCCACTAATCACACCAGAGATGACAATCACTCTAGCATCTTCACAATTAACGTACCCTTTGCAAGGGTCTTTTTAAAAGGCTGTTTAAGGCCATTTTTATAGCTTTTGTTTTCGGAAATTTTATTTACCATAAATGAAAACAGCAGGTAAAAGGTAATTTTCATATTGCACTTTTTTGTTTTTTTAGAAGTTGTAATGATTACGATTAATTGCTAACAGGAGTTCGTGTCATCCAATTTAGTCTGTGATCATGCTGGTGAATGAACTGAAATTGGACATACTCGTATGGTTGCAGATGTAGTTGGACTCCACTCTTCAGTCATATTACCATTATTTATCAAAGCTCACAAGATGTAATGTAAAGCTGCTATGTGCTATTTTCGAATTTGAAGTCTCTTACTTACTTCTAAACGTTCGTATTCACATCTCGTTTTAATAACTCGTCAATTTATATAAATTTAATGAAAATATTGACTTCCAAAAATGTCTTTAATTGTCCTTTTTGTACAAAAGAAATGACTTCGAAAAAAATGTCATGTAGCCTTCCTAAAAAATTATTTCACAAATATAGAAACGATAGCTGACACCTTAAGTTGTATTTCAAAAAGTAGTGAAAGATATTTTCACCTTGAATCGTACATACTTGTCATACCTAGATTCTTTTCAACTTATCGTTGTTTTAATTTGAATACTTCTTTAAAAAACCGTTAGAATATATTTTTATAATTCCTTTTTTCTATAGCACCTTTGGGTCTCCCTCAAATGTATTGTTGATGTTGAGTTTCTGGTTCAAGGTTCCTAAGAGATATAATGTAACAGTGATTTTCCTTTGTTCTTAGTTACCAGGTAAGCGAAGTGATGGTCCCAAAGGTTGGTCTATCCAGGCCAAGTTGAACATTATGATTTGGCTGGGACTGCACAAGCACAAAAAGGATTACCTCAAGGACGCACCGAAAGGTTACCAGACGGTAAGATAATTGATGAAGCGCGGGCATTGATAAAGATAGGGACAGACAGACAGACTGACAGACAGACAGACAAGGAGATAGATAGACAGGCAGACTGACGGAGAGAAAGATAGACTAACAGACAGACTGATAGACAGACACACTAATAGACAGACAGAAACGACTGTCGAACAGTAAAGAAACTTTTAAGATATGTATGATATCCTTTAAGATAACACAATTTTGCTCCAACTTTCTTACCATTTTGAAAATGAATTATAGTATTTCTTAAAGTTCTTAATCATTAACTGTAAAACAAGGTCGGAAAAGAAATTAGTTGGGAAATGTGCCTTAAAATTGAAAATTTCAATATTCCAATTAAAAATGTTAAATAATGCAAAGTCAAAAGTAATCTTATTAAGATTTTTGTTTTGCCCCACAGCCAAAGAACGCTCACAAGTTGATGGCACCACCGCCAAACCATTTGATATACACTGGTTAGTGCGTTTATTACATAGATATGAGTGTTTTACTGTAAAATAAGCCACACGAAGAATTCATATCTAACTACTCCAGGGATGCGAGTGACATATTTCCATATCCTCACTAGTGAAGATATCGGTGACGTCCTTCCCTGTTTTTCTCGAAGTACTTATATCTATGTATTTGAAACATAGTTATAGACTGAATTCATAAATATGGCGGCCGCTCGGATTAAGACTGGGGCGAACACGAGATCGAGGCATTTTAGGACA
>JAOBRB020312211.1:0-10982 GCA_027575285.2 Zoanthus pulchellus | reverse complement strand
GATCTCGCATGTGGTTTCTGTTGTGTGAAGATCTCGCATGTGGTTTCTGTTGTGTGAAGATCTCGCATGTGGTTTCTTTGGCGTGAAGATCTCGCATGTGGTTTCTGTTGTGTGAAGATCTCGCATGTGGTTTCTGTGGCGTGAAGATCTCGCATGTGGTTTCTGTTGTGTGAAGATCTCGCATGTGGTTTCTGTGGCGTGAAGATCTCGCATGTGGTTTCTGTGGCGTGAAGATCTCGCATTTGGCTTCTGTTGTGTGAAGATCTCGCATGTGCTTAGTTACAACACAATAAACATTCAAGACATACTTTAGATGTTCACGGCAATATAATCAGCGCTGTAAATCTTTTTCTCGAAACTATTTTTTATGTGAAATCTATGAAAAATTCGACGTTATTTGGTAGATTAACAGCTAAATACCTGGAAACTTTAAAAACTCTTCAAGTTATCACAAAACACCTTTTCGTAAACCCTGACGTGGTTTTGGACTTGAATTAGAGCCAAACATGAAAATACAAAATAGAATGATCATCTGTGAGTTTAAAAATGGAGTAGGTGAAGTGAGGAGATGTCATATTTTCTATAAAAAAAAAAATTTGTCACTGACTCTTGATATTATATTTATTTTTAGCAGACGTTTCGGCAAATAGTTAAGCCTTCATCAGTGATATGAAAACAAAAATTTTTGTTGTTGTTATACGCTATTTTAAATTAACGTTGCGCGAAGCTTTCACGCGTGACCATGCTTGTAGTTATGCTCGCGCTATGCCTTTGTAGGCTTCCGGAAGGATTTTATTAACGTCAGGATCGTTGTCTTTGAAGCGAATTACCATCAGCGACTTTTTCTCGAAGCCTGGTTTTCAACTTTGGACCCGAACTCTGGAAAAGACCATATTGTACTTCCGGAAGCCTACAAACGCATAGCGCGAGCATAACTACAAGCATGGTCACGCGTGAAAGCTTCGCGCAACGTTAGTTTAAAATAGCGTATGACAACCCAAATTTTTTGTTTTCATATCACTGGTGAAGGCTTAAGTATTAGCCGAAACGTCTGCTAAAAATAAATAAAATATCAAGAGTCAGTGACAAACTTTTTGTTATAGAAAAATCCGATTCATACTAACTCTGGGTTAAATTTCTAAATTATATTCTTGTTTTTAATCTTACAGGGAAGGATATTATTAGCTGCAAGTTAGTGACCTACAGATCTTTTTTTAGAAAAAAACATTTTATAAGAAACTAGGATCTGAAATACCAAAAATCTTAAGAAACTTGTGAGCTAAACTCTCTTGAGCCAAGAAACTTCCTAAATATGAAAAACAAGAAAAATGCGTGCACAGGACACGGAACTTGAGAAAGTCATTTCATTAATTTCCTAATTCATTTCTCAGTACATCTATTGTGTTTTATTCCTTAATTTCATTTTATCCAGCCAAATAGGAGCTAAGATGAGGATGAATGTTACTTAGTCTGTTTCTCGGGTCGGAAGTGTTCAAGAAATTAAGAAACCCTTAAGAAACTTTCAGGGCTAAATCGGGTCAAATTTCAAGAAAATTTGAGACTCAAGGGCTATTGAAGTTTGTTATAAAATAGATACGAAGTAATTTACTTCTCTTCTTATTCTGTTTGCATTTCTATTTAGTAAAAAAAAACTAGGAATAAAGCTGCAGACTTGATATATGAGAGACAGTTGGCCTCATATGCTTCTGAAGGCGCCTTGTTGGTCTTTTATCGTACCAAAAGCTGAAAACTAATACAAAAGGCGACATGTTTTTAGAATAATATCATAACACTTTACAAAGTGTGGCATATAGTTCATAATTCACTTTTTAATGCGTTAAATAGCAAAGTTCTTGCATAATATTAATAACACGATTTCCAATTCACCTACATCATAAGAAATGTATTTTAAAAGTTGTTCCCACTGGAAATTTTAATGTAGGCATATGTAATCAATTATAAATATTATGTTTTCAAATTGCAAGGTAACTGTGTCTTTGCCCTGAAGGGAAGTTATTGACACATTTAATATGTCCTTTTGTGTGTTTTAAATTCTATATTATCAGGTTTTCCTTACTTTAGTATCGTTGTTCACAGTATACTGTGCTCACTTGCTAGGTGACTCCACCTATTTGGTACAGGATTTTGTAAGCTATTTAGATATCTTGCTGATGAACAGTTAACTACTTCAGAAGCATTCTAGAACTTTATAGCTGTGTAAGCTGAAGGTTTGAGTGTCAGTTCCTTTTTAAGAGGAGCATGCGCAACCCAACTTTTGAATAGTTCTTTATAAAAATCAAAATGTATTCTGTTGTTACGTTAATTTTGTTATGACAAGTAAAATGTAAGTAAATTATTATCGTTGTCATAAACTCGTCCTTAGCTTTTTGTCGGAGCAGCATAAAAGGACCAGTGTTTCATTCATTTTCTTGTTGGATTACTAACTTTGTGGCACCTCACTGCCAACAATAAAAAGCTTTGGCTTGTTGGAAGGTGAGGAACTAAGACGTTGAAGAAACCAGATAAGTGATATCCGTTTGTTGAGTTTATTACTACAATTACAAATTGAATTTCTTTTGTTTGAGTTTGTAAAACAAATAAACTCACAAAGACATTGTTATCTTTGTTTTGCAATAACCTCATTGCATTTGATTTTTAAAAATAATGTTTTGATTAAAGATTGATAAAATTGCATTTTATTTAGTTAAATAGATATTAGTTTTGGGTGTTTCGAGAATGGAAAAATTAAACGTTAGGCAGTTTAACATTGCGGCTGCAGCAGCTGTGTCGATTAATTCGTGCTAATCAAATATCATCTATTTTATAGGTTCTTCATTCTTATTTGTTTTATTAAGAAGGTTGACATTGTTCTATCGCAAATGTTCCTTGATTTTAAAAAACAATTACTAATCTTGCACTAAACAATGCTTGCCTTCTTGGCAAGCGCCCAGGGATACAAATAACGTGGGCTCTAAGCCACTTTGCATGGCAAGGTTATGATTATTTTTGGATTTAGAATCAGTTTCACTCATTAATCCGTTACAAAACTTGTCGTGGTAGGTGAAAGCCGAATCTCCCAGTTTAAACTGAAAAGTTTTTGTAATCTTATAAGAATATAGTATAAATGTTATTTAAAAAAGAGTGCGACTTGACTAAAACTGTTGACACAAAATGTACTGAACTGATACCTTTTAAATTGATTTAAAATTTCCCACGAATGGTGAAAATGTAAGTCGCTGAAAAGATTGATATCATGAAGTTGTTTTGACGAAATTTTAAGCTTGGATTTGCCCGAGATGAAAACAAATGCATGGTTCTCAATCGGATGTACTTGGCCTTCAGAACTGTTGATTTTGTTCGGGTCAAGAGGTAATTTCCGGTGGTTTTCAGCACTCGTACTTAAAGAATTGAATACAACCGGATCAGCGGGTTTTGTTCAGTAATATCCGGTGATAATGTACTGTTCAATGAAAATAATACATTGCTTTACGTAATAAGAATTTTAAAAAACGGGGCTCTAATCTAAATCAGGCTCTAAAAAGTTCAGTTACATGTTCCATTTTTCTGTCTTCTAAAAAATGATAGGAAAAGAGATATTGCTTTGTATGCTCTTGACATTCTTTGTCTGACTTGAATCTAAGCAGTGTTTTTATAAGGCCTATGATGTATTTCTCACTGAACAAATGGCTAAGCCCAAGGTCATCACTTATGTTGATGACTCCTTTCGAAAACTAAATTGGTCCCTGGCCTGAGCCACGAATATTTTGCACCAGCTAGATTCTTTATTGTAAAGCTCTGTTACTTTGAAAATTACTGTCTTTTTTGACTGTAATCAATGAAGCCAAAGCTTCTTAGAGATTTGATAAATTGTATAATGACTTTGTAGTTTTAATTCCTCCTCCTTGCTAAAGGTCAAGAAGTATAGATTACACTTTTCAAGGTCAGCAGTTTCTTCTTCATGCATGCAAGGTTTTTAAAATTCTTCTAGGCTTATCTTTTGTTTCATAGCAGGTAATATGTGTTAGCTTTGCCTTTGGATTCCAAATTTTGTGATGTAATCTCATGGGTTTTATAGTCAAAATTCTTTCTCAGTGGAATCTGGAATTCATGATATGGATTCCGTTTCCCAAGTGCTGGATTCAAAATTTTATCTCAGTGGATTTCGGATTCCACGATGTGCACTCGATCAAGAATACATACCTGTAGATTCTGGACTCAAAAAGAACTGTTTTCTGGGATTCCGGATTCCAAAGCATAGGATCCCTGATTTTGCGAGCAAATGTTTTCTGGATTACCTTATACATGGGTTCTTGTGGGGTGACTTCTAACAGTTCAGAAAAGAGAACATTAATACCAGTGACAAAAAGAAGTATGGATAGTATACGTATCAATAATGACAGTAAACGTTTAGCATGTGTGCGTGTCCTACTATTATACACTAAGTACTTGGATCCATTATCATGTCCTCCTTGCCCACCCCTCCCCCATAGGTGTAATAGAGCGTCAGAGCTCACATGCAGTTGACGGACTAGTTACTACGGATAGATTTTAATATATCTGTTTCCTAGAACGTTTCTTCAGCACCCCATTTTTAAAAAAGCACCGTAGGAATCCCACTCGAGGCAATAAAGAAATTAGGTTAAGTATTGCTTTTAATTTTAATCTTTCAGGTTTGATGTATCTTATTACAGTTTCTAATCAGTTCCTTAAAGCGTTTAGATAATTAAGAACAGTTAAGAGCCAAAATCAAGTGTTTAAAACATGATGGAGTATGAAACTGCTATATATTCTTAGTGATCTGCTTAATAAATCTTACTTAGCAAATCAACCGAACATTCAAGCATTCCGGTGAGTGGAGCACTACTGCTACTTCTAAAGCCTATTCTATTTTATTTTAGTTACAAAACGTTTCATCGATTTTGTCAAGGCAAAGAAATATGCTCTGTTTGGTTCTCTTGGTGCTATTCAGTGCGTTTGAAGTAAACGAAGCCGGTAAAGACTCGTCAAGACGTAAGTATTCAGAAAAATCTCACTTTAAATTTGTTAAAAATAGAGTCTTTATTCTTCAATAATCATGAAATTTGTAGGACTATGGGTGGCTCTTTTGTAGACTTTGGTCACAGTGGCGGATCCAGAAATTCTAAAAGGGGGGTGAATAATACAAAGAATTTACAAGTGGCTCTAGGAGAAGAAGGGTGGCAAGTACAAAGAATGTACCAGAAAATTAAAGAAAAGGGGGGGGGGGTGAAAATTCACTCAATTCACCCCCCTGTATCCGCCCCTGGGTCAGGACAACTTAAAAGCTTCTGTGTTTATGCCCTTTAGGCTGATTCATTAAAGAAATTGTATTGCTATATTTATTAAACACTATTGAGCATTTTTATTTTTTTTCAAGAAAACTTGTCGGTAAAATTTAAGATAAAAAGGTTAAAAACAAAATTTTAAAAGCATTTGTGAAACGTAGGAGGAGTTTTTCACATAGTTCAAAATCAAACTATATTACACCGAGGTGCTCTTGTATGCTCAGTGGCTATTCTTGTGTTTTGAGGAATGGCAGCAGACAGAATCTTTAGTATTTTTTTGTGAAAAGATATTAAAAGAACTTTTTTTTTTCTTAACATTTTCATTTCGGTATCAAAATGTTCTTAATTCGTTCATATTTTTTAGTTGATTTAAGACTGACTGTTCTTGTTTTACTGAGAGTTTGTTTTAACAAAAAAAGTTTATCGACTATTGTGCTAACACAAAAATGTGGTTTGCATGTGACCCTTTATTAGCATGCGTTGCATGGCAGTTGCTAAACGGGGTTATATAATACAAAACACCCGACATCCGGATATTGAAATATAGTATTTTAAAATCATACTTCATCTGATTTTATTAGATTGTTCTTTTCAACTGATTCCATGAATAACGCAATAGCATATTTTTATTCCGAAGGGTTCAAAAATGGTGAAGTGAAAACCTAAAAGTTTTGTTGTGGAAGCGCGCGAACCCCAAGTCGTTCCCCAGGGTTTCAGACAAGAAAGTGAAGTGTCAAATCATTTTTCAAAACAGGAGCTCTAAAAACGTCAAAAGATCTTCTAGATAACGTTCACCCTAGAGTTCCGAGTTTGTCAGTCACTCATGTTCTATCTGGATTTGTTGGAGTTTATCCTCAGTTTTTTTCCGATATGTCTCGCTTTTATCTTTAATTCGCTGTACTGTTCAATCTTGTATTTTAACCAACACAAAGATTAAGGTTCTTGTTAAACGGTCAAGAATTTAACTCTGCGATTTGAATAACAACAGTATATATCACTTCACAACAAAAATAGCAGAAAACATAATATAAATTCTGTATACTGTAAGCCGTTTATATTACAGTTCTTAATTGCAATGCAGTGAAGATGTAACTGGCAATACGTAGTATGGAGAAAAAAAACCTCGCTGCACGTGAAACAAATCTCTTTATTAATTGAAATGGCATTTTATAAACAACGAATAGAGATAATTGAGATAGTCACTTAGAAGGAGTTGCATGAAAGTTTTTTTCTATCTCAATGCAATAGTGAAAATCTTCTTCCCCTCAGCGGAAAACTAATTGATATATAATTGAACCCAGTTGGTTCCTATCAGTACGTAGGCTAGCTAGCACTGGATCACCGCGATATTACCTACGCTATCTTTGAAAACAGGTCTCCCACATGCAAATACAGTATTGCTCAAGCAATTCTTCTTCCTAGAATATCTCTAATCAAATAAATACATTGTCTTAGGTCCTTTTGTAACATTTCAGAATCATAACAGCACTTAACATCACTGCTCTCTTTGTAACACACATAAAGTTTGAACTAAGTCAAGCTACCCTGGAACTCGCTCTCCGATGATTTTAGAACTACTAGTATGCTCAATTCTTGTCGCAAATTAATTTTTAAAGTTGATCTTTCTACCGTACCATTTAGTTTTATTCCATTATCTTGTATATTTTTTTTTATCAATTTTTCTATTTTTAATCTGTATATATTTCTCTCTCGCTTAAACTAGCACCTGTGTGCTATATTCACAGTGAGATTTTAATAAAGGTTATTATTATTATTATTATTATTATTATTATTATTATTATTATCATCATTGTCTATATAACTCTGAAACAATATTATAATAATAATGATAACAATAAGATAAAATAATAATAAGCAGAGAAGAGTCTAATATCTTACAAAATAGCTGTTTTATATTTGTTTTTTGTTACGGCTATATTAATTTTGAATAACTAATAAAGGCTGCTTTGGGGCGTTTTATAATTTTACAACAAAATATAGGGAATACGATTGTCTTTTTTGGTTCAGCACTAATGTTTTGCTCCATGGATAATCTCCCAATTTGATTACGGGTGTTAGGGTTATACCACCCCAGTATTATCCATTATTCATTCATACCAACATTTCTCCTTTTGAAAACCAATTTATTTGTCACAGGCGACTTTGTGATTAAGATTTGCTGCCCTGCCGAACATTTTGAAAAAGTGTCAAAAGCGCACGTGCCTCACGACGGACCAAGATAGCTTTGACTCATTGTACCAGAATTCAATTTCCGTAGCGCTCCAGCATTTTTCATGCATGAACTAAAAGCTCACTGTTCTTTTAAAAAGTTTCCTTTTTCGTCCGAGCCCAAGGCCTGTACCACAAAACAATAAATCGCTATTTCTATTAGTAAATATATTATTAAGATATTGGCTTTCACCACCATGTGGAGTACCACACAGAACGTAAAGTTGGTTAATTTTCATTGTCGTGCTTTTTTTGGTATAAGAATGGTTTACTCTAGCAATGCATTATTTGAAATATTTCAGGAAGTTGTAACGCCGCGGCTTATACTGTCAAATTTAAAAGCAATTGTTTTTCTACCATTTCTACTTCCTCTCCAAAGGGCGCTTCCTTATGTTGCATGCAGCAGGAACTATAACAATTGCTGTAAAAAAGGAATCGATATACCCAACCAATACAATGACATTAATTTGCAACTGACCTTGCTGTTTACAAAGTAGGTTTGCCAACTTATTAAGATATTGGACATATGTATTAATAGAGAGCATACATTATAAACAGATTGTTCAAGAACATAATAATTGTTTGTGGTTCCACAAAACTGGCATCGCTTGAGAACCCGAGATAACTCGTTGCTCTTCCCAAAATGGAAACCCTTGGTCAAAGTTCAAATTATTCCTACTTCAACAAAGTATTAACTTTTTTGAATAAAATTTTTGGGTATTGAACTGCAAACAAATTTTTCGTATTTACAATAGTAGAACTGAAAAACTGTAAGTGTGAAAAATTGTAATTTGCCAATGAATGAAACTAAGTATAGAGAGATCACAACTGTACAATTGGATGTAACATTCGTTCAGATTGTGTTTTGACCGTTTATCTTCTCGTGTTAAGAAAGAAACACTCCATGTTATTCTTTTTCATTTGTTCCTATTTCTCCAATAAAGTTTGTAGCTGATTTATGAAAGTTATGCTTATTTTAAACAAATTAAAGCTCTCTCTACACAACAGGAAGTCTGAATTATGCTCGAGTGAAAGGACAACAAAGAAAATGTGTCAGGGGTATTCTTTCTGGGCCACCTGTTGTAAGCCCAGCTATCAACTGATCAGTTTGTTTTTTTTGCGAACAAGACAAAATGCGCATCCCAAGGTTCCTTTCGGTGCCAGCTCGACTCGCAAGGTTCATAAAAGTCATGTATATAACAAAAAAATACGGTTCAAGAAAAATCGAAACTAAAATTCTTATGATAGTTGTTTATCTTATCCAGTATGCAACAGCGCCCTGGGTGTAGCCGATGGAAGGATCCCCGACCACCGTATCACATCCTCATCCACGTATCATCCCGTACGCCATGCTCCTTACCTTGCGAGATTAAAAGCCTCAGATAAAACTCAGGGATGGTGCTCGCATGTCAAAAGTGTTGGCAACGAGTATCTTGAAATCGACCTGGGTCGAAATTTACGGATAACTGCAGTTGGCACAGAAGGAGTGTATGTGAAGGATCCCGTCACCGGAGTACTGAATTTCACTTATGTCAAAGAATTTGGTTTATCGTACAGGAGAAATGGAGAGAAGAGATGGAGAAGTTACATGGAGGATGAAGTATCTATTACGGTAATAAATGATTTCCCGAAAATCGAGACTAAGATAAAATGTTTCGAAAATATCCAACACTAAATTGGATCCAACACTAAATTGT
Source organism: Zoanthus pulchellus (assembly GCA_027575285.2). Taxonomy (NCBI): domain Eukaryota; kingdom Metazoa; phylum Cnidaria; class Anthozoa; order Zoantharia; family Zoanthidae; genus Zoanthus; species Zoanthus pulchellus. Next base: position 1,753 of record JAOBRB020312211.1, on the reverse strand, counting down.
TAAATCCAACCTTTAAAACACGCACAAATTGTTTAATTGGATTTTAGAAAGCTTAGAAAGTTTAACGTGCAGGGTTAACGTACATTATACGCATCTCCCATGCTGGAATGCAAAACAGTCTCTTCCTTTCCAGGAGTACAAAATCGTGTAGAGGAAACAGAATTAACAAGGTTTGTGGTTGGCTGAAATAAGGTTAGAGTACTTAAGCTTTATCTTTTTTTGATTGGTTTAAAGGTCTGTATCCTCTACATTAAATAAAAGCAGGAGCCCATTAGGAACGAGCAACTCCCATGATAAACCATTTAGCAGGAAATTTCAATGGAAGTTTCAGTCCCGAAGGAATCAGACAATTCATTCAAATTAGCAGGGATGTTTTTGATCAAGTTTGGACGCATGTGATTGGTTTGAATTCGCAATAACTGAAGAACATTGAAGTTGCTCGCTCCTACTTATGGGCTCCTGGTAGACGCCCCTTTTCAAAAACAAGTGTGGCTCACTCAAAGTCAAGCTAATATGCATTTTTTAAGACATAAAACATGTAATTTTGGGTTTATAAATGCAAACGTCTAAATATTCTGTTTAACAGGTTCTAAACTCAAACCCTATTTACTTTATCCATTCGTATCCGTGTTTATATGCTAACTAAGCTCACAGTTTCGATCGATTGACGATAAAAATTGAGAGCGAATACATTCTAATTGTTTTAGTAAATACTTCTAAAGAAAAAACACGATAATTATGATATTTTTGGATGAACAACTTGAATTTATGCGAACAACAAATGCTGATGGTCAAATTAATATTTCAAATCATTATTTTCTTACCAATTTTTGTAGTATATTTTCTTACTATTTTAGTTTTCTCTTCGATTATTTTTTGAGTAAGAGCCTTTAATTCCTCTTCCGAAACATCTTAACAGCGTTTACATCACGCTAACACAATACATTACCTGTTTTCACATAACGCCATGACCACCATGTTGGTTATTGTAACTCCTAACAAAAGAATTTTTGTTATTTCTTTTGTATTGTACACCAACATGGCCACCATGACGCCATTTGTCTTTCTTGGAATTGTGTGGAAAAATATACATTTATAATATTGCGAATCAGATTGAATTATTTCTGATTAATTTTCCTTAATAGGGTACAAAAACTTAGTAATACTCTGTTCTTAAAATACTATAAATTAAGAAATTAAAAGTAACATTCTAGTTTTTTTGATAACTCTTCATTTAAGATGTATTCATTTTTGTTTTTTGAACTCAATTGGAAACAAGTAAAAGTGTAACTAGGATTCAACATCTACACTGTTTTCTTAAAACTAGCTAGTATAAACATATTCCCGATAATTTTCAAATTTTGTCCTTGAATTTTAGCTGTTTAAAATAGACACGAACTCTACCAGGGGGGTCACTATTCATCGACTTTTGACTCCTCGCACACTCCGCTATTTACGGCTTGCTATGGACGAAGGACTCGACGAAGTGCATGAACGATGGTGTATGAGAGTGGAGATTTACGGCTGTAAAATCGTAAAGCAAGGTACAATAATAATGAATTTCAATTGTATATAATTATTAACACCTGAAGTGAAAACATTTAAATAAAATTTTATATTATTTGTAATTTTAACGTTTTATTGGCATCTTGAGGTGTATATATATTTATTGATAATTGCGTTCGACGTTAGGAGAACGCAATCATAATCTTGCGCAGGCGGAAAAAATCTCGATTTTGTGGTTGATTCAAAT
>JAOBRB020312100.1:0-10982 GCA_027575285.2 Zoanthus pulchellus | reverse complement strand
AAAGCACTCTTTTTTTACAATGAAATTAAATTTAAAAAGTTACAATTTTTAGCCGTTTAACTTGTCATTTTTCGACCAAATCGACTAAAAACCAATTTTCCTCTAAAACTTATATTTTTCAACTTCAATCAAAAAGTTGGTTTGAACACGTTAATATACTCACAAAAAGGTATCCGGAAACAAAGTTTCAAGGAATTTGAAATTTTTGTTGTGGCCACGATATGTTTGATATTTCTAGACAGTCGCTCTTAAACATTGGTCTCTGGCCAGGAAGAATGGGCAGCCACTTCCTTCGCTACTGATATTAAATAAAGTATTATTATAATAAGATAGATATACAAACTCTCCTCTCAGGGTTTTTGAAAACCTGCTAATTATATATACAGTTGAGGAGTGGATCTTAGAGTGGCTCACATGTTAAGGTGCAACTTGGCAGCCGGTAAGAAGGGAAGAAACAGACCCCAACACTCTTTGCTAGAAGTATGTTGTTTTCTTGTAAGTACCCCGACAGAGTGATTGAGAGACGGCCTACGGTTTAACGTCCTTATCCGAGAAGACGCGGAGGTCTAGCTATTTGCAGATGTTAGAGCAAGGGCAACACCTTCTCCAACTGTTTTAAGACCCTGAGACGTGGCCCCGCCAGGAATCGAACCCGAGCCTCCCACACAGCAGACTGTCGCCATACCAACTGGGCTAACCGTTGTTATTATCATATTGCTCATTATCTCTATTACTGTTGTGATCATCGTGATCAATATTGTTGCTATTGGTAACATGGTTTGTACAATTAAACTGTAGGTTCCGATTTTTATGGATACTGGAGAAGATTTCCTTAGAACGCTCTCCTTAAAGACGATATCATATCTCTTTTCACCAGGTAAATATTATTGCGAGTGCAACAATTTTCTTGGAATATTACCATTTAGTGTAATTCCTAGCGGTGATTTTAGAAATGTTGCGCGCTGATTGGTTGAGAGTTTCGTTTTCTCTGGCAACGCGGTGATTATAGCAATGACGGCATTCAGTCTGGCGGCCAGGTTTGTTGCTGTTTCTGAGTCAGCAATTTTTTAAATTGTCGTTCTATTTTTCGAATGATCACCTTAGCAATTATACTAAAACAATTAATCACCCCAGGCTTTGTGAATATCGCGATAGCCAACTCGACTTGGTCTCGCTGACTATTCATCGATATTCACGTCGCCTTCGGTGACTAACTGTTTATTAGTATATTCTGAAATTCCAAATAATTGTATGTATACGACGTATTTCTGAGAAAAAATATTTCACGCTGTACAGCTTTAATATCCGGGACTGTAAGATTATTAATTTTTTAATGCTTCGTTTCATACGAACCGTATTTTGGCCATTCAAAACAGCAGCCGTTTTGTACAACTTGCATAGCTGTCAACCCTACCGCATTTAACGGGAGTCTCAATATTTTTAACCCATTCTTCCGGTCTCCCTTATAACGGCTAGAATCTCCCGCTTTTTTTAGGATTTTCATTAACACAAGCAGTATTGTCAAAAGTCAGCAAACCATGGATATGCTAGCTGCCAAAACAAGAGAAGCCCTCGAGGCAGTGCTTACCTGCTTCCTCCTCCAGTCTTGAAGCAAAAAAGATTCCATTGCAAAACGCTAGTGCGTCAGCATGCTGGAAACCCGTTGCTTGTTAATTAACTTACTGTTTCTCTTGTATGTATAACATCTCGAGGTCCGGCCATTATCAGAATGAAGTCATTTGTGAGGAGAGCTCCCCTTTTAAAGTTGTAGCTCTTACATCCACCACAATCTCAAGATTTTGAAATTTGGGAGATTGACAGCTATGAACTTGAAATAGCTGGTGTTTTCGCAAAATCAGAACATAAATGAATACCAACAGCAATCATGCACTATTCAAGTATTTTTGTTATACCTACAGAATCGAATTTCTTGTTAAGCAGTTTATTAAACGGTATGATAACAAGACCCGTGAATAAAGTTTTAAGACTTTACCACTCTTTGCCATTACTTTGCTCTGTTTTATTATTAGTTTTGAAGGCTTTTCCGCCATGTAGCATTATTCTGCTTTATACTATCATTTGGAAGTTCAGAGTATTTCAGCATTGCTTTTTCCGTTTGTTGTGAGCAATAGTTAGACAGCTTTCAAATTAATTTTTTTTTCTGTCCCTTTTTTATGTAGGTGACTACATTGTGTATCAAGGAGATATGGGCCGAGAGATGTACCTAGTGAGAAGGGGCCTGGTGGAAGTCATAGGAGATGATGGTATCACCGTTGTGTCAGTGTTGGGGCCTGGCGGTTACTTTGGAGAGGTGAAGTTAAACGAAACGAACTTTTTGCATAACGAGCTTTACAAAATGTCCGCATTTTTTACCACTATAAAGTAGTTGCCATATGAATATTACTAGCTCGAGTTGTCTAAACTACGCATAATTTCCTTGCTTGGACTTTTTGATACGTCTTTTCGGCGAATTCACACTCGTCCACTCACTCCATATGGATAGTTTTAACTTGTTTATAAAACTAGAAAAAAAGTATTGGTAAGGTTGAATGCTTAAAAGAAATCGGTGGCACTGACGGAAATCGAACTTACAACCTTCTGTTCAAATGTTCTACTCTTTGAACTACAGATAAATATCCGAACAGACATAACTATAATGCTGCTGAAAAAATAACAAAACAGTTACTGTTTAGAACAGGGAGATTTCGTAGAACCTTTTTTCCTAGCGCAGTTAGAGGTAAAAGTAATAAAAAACTTACTAACCGCCGCCTGGTTAACTTAGTTGGTAAGGTGCCAGTCTATCGTGCCGGAGGTCTCGGGTTCGAATCCCTGCCGGACCAACACTCAGGGTCTTAAATAATTGAGGAGAAAGTGCTGCCTTTGCAATAACATTTGCAGATGGTTAGACTTTCTCGTCTTCTCGGATAAGGACGTTAAACCGTAGGTCCCGTGTTTAGTTTATAAAAAGCTAAAGAAATAGACACGCTAATAAAGTTATTATTATTATTATTACTAATTTTTATATTTATGTATGTGTATATTTGTAACATATCAAGCTTTTTTAAATTTTTCAGTTTTTATATAATGTTAATTATGTTTTTCCGTTAAGTTTTTAACCACCTTGTAATTCATTTTATATGCGACTTTGGTGGGGTAAATAAATTTATCTGTTCATGAGGAAGGTGCTCAAATTGTGTGCAATTCCACAATTGGTCTCGGCTCACTTAGAAAGCCGAGTCACTGTTTCAGTTCTTTTCTATTCCTGGGCTCAGTTGTTCAAAGGATGGTTAAGAAAAGGTAAACGGTTATTTGTAAATACTGTTTGGATTTTTTTAGGAAAAGTCTTGCTAATCCCAAAATAACAGGTAAAATTTCTCCTTGTAAGATTGGAAACAAAATCGTGGGTTAAACATTTAACCCTGGCTTAGCGCTAATTGGATTTTGAACTACTGGGCCGTGAGGACATATGTTTTGCTTGTTTTAACTTTTCAGCGAGTAAAAGGATCAATATCAGCGTTTCAGCAAAGTGATTTCATTTTCAATTTAATGCAATGCCATATTTATCCTGATGTCTTCACTTTAATCTTCAGATTGGTTTAATCTTTGGTGAAAGTCGTCTTGCGACAGTGAGAGCCAAAACACATTGTGAGATTCTCATGCTGGCAAAACCTGATCTTGACGAGGTTTTATGTGATTTTCCCATCATCGCACGGTATGTACCTTTTTCTTTCCATTCGTAAAGTATGAAAATGGAGTATAAATAATTAAAAAAAATTGATTAAAAAAACTGCAAAATACAGCCGACACTCTTACGGGGACCGCAGAGCATGAGGGACCGGAGGGGATTATATATATGTACCACATCAATGTTGCTGCATTTGTCTTTAAAAAGTTCTTACAAAAAAATGAATGATTCGAGGAAAAAAACAACTTATAATATTTGTAGAGGACCTCACTGTAAATAAATCCACGACCATTTTAGCGAAGGGGGAAGCATTTCCCAAAGACCATCTAAAATCCTTCCACCTTCGGCACTCGGAACAGTGCCTCTCCCTCCCATTATCACTTCCCTCCTCCCGATCTAAAGCTTCCTCCGTTATCCCTAATATATTTGTGACCAAGTACAGATCACAAATTCTGGTCAGAATTCTGCTCTTATTGCAAGGCAGTTTCTTTAAGTTCATTTAAAAGAGGGTTGGAATGTCAAAAGAGTAGCATAAACAGTTAAACTCCCCTGTTCACAGATGGCAAGACAAGAAGACCCCATGAAACATCTTTTGACATAGTTCACTTCCCCAGAATAAACAGTTCAACTCCCCTGTTCACAGATGGCAAGACAAGAAGACCCCATGAAACATCTTTTGACACAGTTCACTTCCCCAGAATAAACAGTTCAACTCCCCTGTTCTCAGATGGCAAGACAAGAAGACCACATGAAACATCTTTTGACACAGTTCACTTCCCCAGAATAAACAGTTCAACTCCCCTGTTCACAGATGGCAAGACAAGAAGACCCCATGAAACATCTTTTGACATAGTTCATTTCCCCAGAATAAACAGTTCAACTCCCCTGTTCACAGATGGCAAGACAAGAAGACCCCATGAAACATCTTTTGACACAGTTCCCTTCTCCAGAATAAACAGTTCAACTCCCCTGTTCACAGATGGCAAGACAAGAAGGCCCCATGAAATATCAAATAGAAAAATTGAAGTATGATAAAATGTCTTGTGATTTTTAACGTACTCAGCGGAGCACTACATGAACATTTTATGAAAGAATCTACTCGTCACAATCAGAACATAACGTTAGAGTGAGAACATAGTTTCTAGAAACAGCAGTAGCAGAACTGATCTGTCCCTATTATCCAACCAATATAACAATATGATTCATAGGTATCGAAGATTTTTCATCAACTTGCCCATCGGCTGTCGGTGCTTAGTAAGCTAAAACATTTAAAAGGCTAATAGCCCACGGAACCGTCGCTTCCTCGAGTCATTTACCTATGTACCGCTTAGGCGGAAAAGAGGATCGCACAAGTATTTGATTTTTGGGAAAGCCGGATTTGGAAAAGTGAACTTTTCTGCTAGAAGGCAGATATCGTACCAATTGCGCGAACTACATCCTCTCGTCCCTCAATGGTTAAAGGTTTTACAGGTTATGTGCTCTAAACATGTTGAAAAAATTTCATTATGATCAGACAGAAACAACATTTAAATGAAGTGTAAACGTGACTGATTGACAGGACGGAGCCAGTTTGAGGCGAACCGTGGCCCTTGCTTCGGTAAGCGCTTTTACAATTTTAAAAACTATTTATGAAAGGTTACCAATAGGCCCTCAAAAACGCTGGAAATCGCATTTCCGAAAGTCTGAACTTCAAGGTTTTTCGGGGGGGGGGTATGCCCCCGGATCCCCCCCAAAAACTTTCCGCCTTCGGCGCTCGTTCTCTTGCCTTCGCTGCTCGTGCTACCCCCCCACCCCCTCCCCCTCTGGGTCTTTCGCGCCTCGGTTGTAGTTCATTCGTGGCTACGGCCCTGCAATCACAGTTTCTTTTCTTCTTTTCAGGCAAATCGAAGAAGCCGGAGTTGACTCTCAACATTTAAAAACTGTTCGTAAGGTTGCAATGAAAGCAACAAAAGACGCAATGAGACGTTTGTCAATTCAGTATGCCAAAAAAAATAGAATAAGTTTATTTGAAGGTCGGAAAGGGAAGCCCAGTGTCGAAGCAAAAAGAGGAAACAAAGTTGGCCCCATGAATGAAAGGTATGCGAACACCTAGCGACTGGCGCTGAAACAAATTTTAATACTCCATAGAGATTCAAAACAAATGATGTGTGGTTCAGCCAAACCAAATTGATTTGTTTGGGCACGGATTTTTTCAAAATAATTCCGGTTAGCCGGTCGTAAAAAATTAAGTATGGAAAAATAAGGGTCAGGCGGATACGTGCCCAAACACATTAAGTTGGTCCTGCCTAACGACATTAAATTTTTTATACCTACAGTATCGAGTTTCTTTTTAAGCAGTTTATTGAGAAGACTTTATTTCTTGATTTAATAGTTCTGATTTATCAACATTAAAGTACTGGTTAGTTTTGAACTTGTCGGTATCCAAACTGGACACATTCTGCTGTCGTAGGACAAACCAAGTGAAATATGTAGTTGTCGCAAGACATTTTTTTGGTGTCAAGGACAGGAAAGGTTACCTATTTCGATCCCTGGAACATTGAAAACACGAGATCTAGTCAACCAGTTTAGAATTCGTAGTTACCGCTGATTGATGTGACTGCAGATTCATTATATAACAGTCTTAGTCACACTTTGTTGTTAAATATTCAAAAATACTTGCGAGAGAGAAAAGCTTACACTATAAGTTAGTTAGCAAGATAACTCAAAAAGTTATGGACAAATTTTGACGAAATTTTCAGATATTGTCAGAAATGGGTCAGAGAAGAACTAATTACGTTTTGAAAGTGATTCGGAAAAAAATCCTTGATTCTGGATGATTTTTTATTTTTTTTTTAAGCACAACAGAATCAACCACACTTTGCGCATTTACAAACAAGCACGTCGAGCGTCATTTACGATTGAGTGGCTACAGTTGTAATTTACACTTATAGTGTACGTTCAAATTCCAGAATTATTTTCTTGAATTCTAATGTTGCGACTGATGTTGCGGAGGATCACAATATGCTTGGCTGAGGTCTGCGCTCTCTGAGTGCTTTTCTAGTTCATAGGGTTGATTTCGAATGTCAGAATTCTTTGATTCCCTCTGTAAGAAGGACACTAGTCTATTGAAGGGTAGCTCCCCGAAGACTTATTTAATTCAATACTTTTTTTATAGCAATGTTGAATTAAGTCTGGACCAAAAAAAGTCAAATATTTTCTGGAGTCTCATTTTATTTTCCTCGTCCAAAAGCTATACAAGGTTCGAGATCTAGTCAATTTCCTATTCGGCATCCACCAATTCTGACCCCAATTTTGTGGTGTTGGTATGCCATGGTACATTGTACTCCGTCGTACCTTATGAAAGGACCTGAAAAAGTTGTTTATATTGTGTTGTTACGTAAGCATTGGCATCCCAGCCAAGAACTTTTTTAAATCATGTTTAAAAATATGATTCTTAACGCGGCAACACTTTTTCGCGTGTAGCGGGTGGCGGATAGTGGGTAGCGGGTGGTGCGTACCGAGTATATTTATTGGAAATGTCATAAAATACATCACATTTTTCTAACAAAACGCAAAACAATACCGTACCAAAAAACTAAATGATGTGTCATAAAGTGATCAAAACTTCTTCATCACAATAGCTGCAAAACTTCTAACGCATATATGTAAGTAACGTAATAAAACTTTGAACGCAATGTTTGTTCGATCAATGTTCTTGATTCCTTCATGATTTACGTGACAAAATGTAATAAATGTTGAAATATCTCAAATATTTGAATAAAACGATGTCTGTAAAAAACCTAAAATAGCCATCCAAAAACAAGAAAGTGTGTAGATTTTGTCTCATAAAAATGCAAAAGAAAATCTGTCTTTCTTTAATTAAATCGAACATCAAATTCACGCCTCAAAATGCTGCTTATTTGAATCCGACAATCCTGTCACAACTGACTCCTCCAATTTGATGTTCATACTTGATACTGATGGCGCATATGAACGCAAAGGATGATAGTAGATAGGCTCTGGTTTTTGGCTAATTCTTATTATTGTTTCACCACAATGCGTGAATACCCTGTGTTCCTTGTGCCGCAAGAAGATGTTATGCGGAATAGGAGGAGGTATATCAGAAGCAGTCGTACACTCCCCTTGCATCCATAGCATGTGGTCTCTTTTGTGTCTACAATGAAGACTGCTTCATAAAGAGATAAATTCTCTGGTTCTTCATTGAAGGTTTCAGCTTCTACTCTATTTCCATAATTAGAGACCTTTTGATCCGAGGACCAGGACGAGAACAAGGACAAGATTTCAAGCGCGTGCGCACTTTTTTAGGCAAACTCGTTGTAGAGAGAACGAGATTTCATGCAAAAGTTGTCCTCGGGAGGACGAGTTTGCTGGAAAAAGCGTGCGCGCAGTTAAATCTTGTCCTCGTCCTTGTCCTGGTCCTCCGATCTAAAGGTCTCTATTTACAACCACTCACGGGCTGCTGAACTTTCTCTTGCGACTCTTTCGTTTTCTTTCTTGCTGGCATCGTTGGGAATTGTCGGGGCTACCATATTAGCGAGAGGCAGTTGTTAGAATTTGGTGTACTCTTGCAATTTTTCACGTTGATGGGCCTTAGCTAGTGTATGTGCAATGATTCCTCTCTCGTTGTATCTTGGACATTCTGAACAAGTCAAGTTTTTGGCCTTGACCTTAGCGTTATGTGATATTGGTTTGCTCAGCACATTACGAGGCGCTTGTCTTTGCTGTTGGGAAACGGCACACCAGAATCTTTATATTTGCCCATCACTTCCAGGTGATCATTATTTATAGACGAAAAGTTGGTCGTGTTTGCATCCTCATCTTCAGCTTTTTCTTTGACGGCGGCTCCTAGCGTCTCTAAATGCTTCTCTCTGTCCTTTCGGGACATGCAAGACCACCGAGCGTTCAGGCTCAGATTGTTTTAAAATTGTTCTTTAATATTGACCAAGTTCAACCGCGTTATCCTTATAAAGTTGTTCTTATAAAAAAGTGGGTATCGTTTATCTTAACAAGATCTTGTTACTGTTTCTTGTAATAAAACGGTTAACCTTTCCAAAAACCCGTTTACTTTACTTTACTTTCAAACCGGAGATGGTAGTTGTTCCTCAGACATTAAATGACGCAAATTTAATAGGGTCCTCGTTTTATAGTTTGACCCTGCTGCCAAATCTACAAAACAAAGACCGCATTAATTTTGCGTTATTTGAAGTCTGAGCAACAGTTTTGAACCAGATTTACCATCTCTAGTTTGAAAAGTAAAGAAAGCAGGTCTTCGCTTTGTAGTTTGATCTGGCCTTATCTACAAAACGAAGACCCCATTAATTTTGCGTTAGTTGGTGTCTGAGCAGCAACTTCGACATGTTTGACTGTCTCTGGTTCGACAGAACAGTTATAAACAGTTCTTCGTTTTGGGGTCTTAGGTCTTCGTTTTGTAGACACTCCAATGAATTATTGTGAAACTGCATTATAAAGCACTACAAAGAAAACTGCCACTGGGTTGTACCATTTTTATTGACTCATTTTATTTGTGAGAATTTTGCGCGACTGTGCGGAAATTTGCAAATTATGCGATCGCATGCGATTATTGATCAATTATGCGGGATTGCACAATATCAGAAGCTCTGCCTCATGAAAATATTCATCAAAAGTTTTTGAAATGATATCGAAATAGGCTTTTTCAAAGATCGTACGTTTCATTACAAGCAATTCTAAGAATCTACACTTTTTTTTGTAGAGTGGACATATTTGGAAACAGAATGGAAAACCTTGAAGATGAAATGCGAAAGCCGTACAAGCAACTAAATTTTGTCACCAGAATCTTCACGTATTTACTGAGAAGGTATATGCAGGTTTATTTTTTCTCTCTTTCTTTCAAAATGCTTTTTTCAAAAAATTCTCATTACATATATTGACACTTTGTGTTTTTTCTGTTGTAGAAAGGCCATACTTCCCAACGACAGGTTTTTCACAACGTGGCAGTGGTTCAGTATTAGTTTTGCTGCAGTTGTTTCCTTTACTGTTTCACTACAGGCTGCCTTTCTTCACACAAACACATTCCTTTGGATTCTCAACTACTGCTTTGACTTCTTTTTTCTTATGGATATGTACGTATATTAACAAAATATAGATTTGTTTTTAAAGAATTTAAATTTCGTGGCCGGTATGACACGATGTTTCGTCTCGGCCAATAGAGTCATCAGATACTTGTCGCATTTCAGCAATATCGTCGGCCTTATATCACTAAAGGATTCCCAAACAATTCGTCTCTTTACTGAGACGAAACGTTTTTAATTAAAGTTCTTGACGGTTTTATTGTATATTGATTTATTGTTGACGAATTGCCAAGATGGAGAAGTGATTGCTTTACTTATATTTTATTATGTTATTATATCAAGGAAAAACTGTAGCCATATTCAGTTTTAGAATTAATCCAACCTTGGTGCTACAAAAGCGTTTGTTTCAATGATGTATCTATCTACCTATGCATCCATCCATCCGTACGTCCGTATTCTCTGTTTTCTGTCTGCTTGTGTCTCTGTGTGCCTGTCTGTTTGTTCTGTCTTTGTGTCCTGTCTGTCTGTCTGTCTGTCTGTCTGTCTGTCTGACTGTCTGTTTGTCTGTCTGTCTGTCTGTCTGTCTGCCTTGCCTGTTCTCCCCAGAGCAAAAGACATAGAGCAGAGGCTCATTAATATTTTTGCTTTTACTTCTAAATCTAAATCTGCTAATCCTGGAGTAAGTGTCGGGGAATCTGATCACAACTACACTCGACAAGAAGCGACATTCTCATTTCAGCACGCAAAAGTTGTAATAGTTGGTCATATTTCCAAGGAATTACACAAAAATCTTCGTACGATTCGATTTTGGGTTTGAGCCATTTTGTTTTCTATTTCGGGGGAAAAAGAACAGAACGGTGCAGCGCCTTGTTAGCGCGCTGTTGGGAAGAACTGTCTGTCTATTTATGCAATGTTTTGTTTTTGTTTATGAGCGTAAATTTAATTTCGTATTTTAAAACGTGTTATATTTACGATCAAAATCAACACTGCTGTGTTTTCTTTTCATTTAGATACGTCAAGTTTCACGTCGCATTTTATAACGAATACAATGTTTTAGTTGTTCATCCTCTGCAGACAGCGAGAAACTATCTAAGGTACAAAGAAGTGGAGATAGCACAAATGTACTAGTAGCTAACTTGAAGCCACTATATTGGATACTATGGCTATAAGGATGGACTCAAGTATAGATAGCACAAACGTGCTAACTAGTAGCTATCTTGAATCCACTATATTGGGTACTATGGCTA
>JAOBRB020311991.1:0-10982 GCA_027575285.2 Zoanthus pulchellus | reverse complement strand
GCATCACTGGCTTTCCAAAGTTAAAGAAACTACTAAAGTTTGATTTAAAACCAGAGTTGAAACATAGTTTTCTTGTTTAAGAAAGATTGAATTCTTTGACTCAGTACCATATCATGCGGGCGGTTTAGGCCCTTTTAGGAGTCAAAGGGTTAATGGCCTTTATTCATAATTCAAAAGGACTAATGGTTCATTAAAAATTTTCTAAATTTCTTTAAGGAACATTCTCCCGAACCCCCCTCTTACTCTAGAAATTTCACACGCCCAACATTTTTTCATCCTTGGCATCTCTGAACTTAATGATGGACATGGCTATTGAGTATTGTTTGAGTCAACTCGCTTCATATTCAATACGCTGTCAATTCAATACGGAACGTGTTTCTAGATCTATTTTGCGACTTCAGAATGGGAATATGTGTCCTTGCAATTACCGCTAGTATTGTACAAAGGATGAAAAGATTGTTGTGCTTTGCTTTTTGGCGAAAACAAGTTTACGGTGAGCTGTTTGTGTCACACGTTTTTGTTGTCGGGAGAGCTGCCAAATAGTGCATAATTTAGTCTTTGCACACGTCTATCCATACATGTCGCTATGTCAGATATGAATTACCCTAAATATTATTCTTCATACATATATGTGTAATTTTTTATTCGACTAGTAAATGGCTAGGTCTATAAAGTTTTGCAATATTTGTATAAACATCATGTTTTCAAACTTTACCGTCAACTGAAAAGCTGCAGCGTAGACAGTATACGTATTCAAGTTTATTTTTATCTTATTTCTTTTTTTTTCTTAGCATTTTGCTTTTTTACAACCCAAATTTTTGGAAGAAGTGCTTTTTATAGTTTAACTCAAACATAAAGTTAAAGTTAAACATAAAGTAGCGTTTGCAAACTGACAGTTGTCACAGTTTTTACGGAACTGACGAGGATCAATTTTATGGTAGAAAAATGGTTCTTGATTTTTTACAAACTTCTACAAGAGATTTTCATTACTGTTGTTTTTACACATTGAATTATAGCTCGTGTTTCTGAGGTTGTTAGCAGAGCGGCTAACTGCAATTTTTACGCCGAAGCACTCGTTTTGTGACACAAGCATTAAACTTGGCATAAATAAACTTTAGACCCATCATTAATTATGAATCCAAACATAAGGTTGCCCGAGTAAACGCGTGTGACGGTGTGTACGCGTCTAGTACTAAAAATACTTAAAGATAAAATCTGAAAAAAAATATCAGCGTGCATGTAATTATGGGAAATTAAAATATTTTCTTTGTACTTCAGTATTACTCACCTTATGGAAATGTTTTAAATCTTGGGGTGAAAACACGTCAGACTTCAAACAAAACAGCTAAAATCCTTTCATTGACAGCTATTGTTCCATATTTGGTTAAGGAGTGAAGTGCTGTTTCGAAGCGACACGAATATGTTTCGTTGACAGCTGCGGTAACATGGAGTTGTTCGCTTTGAGGTAAATTGGCACTCTTTTCATTTGATCTTTTCACTTTGTCACATTTTCCGTCAATTCAATCCAATAGAAACATCTCAGTTTTTCTTTAACAAACATGTAAATTGGCTCCATGCAACATCGACTACGGCCAAACGTGTAAGTTTTTGAAAGCTCTACTAATACTATACTATATATAGTCTTTAAGAAGTAAAACTTGCATTTATGTGTTTGTTTTCTGTGGCAAGCCGCTGCTGCCAAAAGTCATTCAGTTGAAGAAATATTTTTAAAGTACTAGACTACCGATTGAGGTATTCGTATAACATAATCAGGTATTCATACATGTTGCTCAATTTTATATGCTTTTCTTCTTGCCATTTACGCACTCACCTTCGATTTATAGCCTTCAGTTATATCGAACGTTAGGGAGAATATGAGAGCAGATCAGTGAAAACCCGAGATACTTTTCACCTGCTCGACTTCACATAGGCTACATGTTTTTGTATTTTTGTGTTTTACAGTAGTGTCCGATAAGCGCAATCTGAAGGCCTTTTAGTGCCATAAAACATGCTTTTATTGCGTCCGTACGGGGTTCATACGCCTCCTGGAAAACCAGGAATTTATTGAATTTTGGGATTTTTTGTTCCTGGATTTATGAAAAATCATAAATTTTTTGACAACAACCTGAAAAAACCTACTTAGAATTTTACGTTTACAATCCTCACCACCCCGATAGAGTACCGATGTCATGATATCACAAAAAGTTTATTTGTGAAATCACTATGTTAGTTGCAGTATTATATTCGAACAGATCAAGAATGCCTCCATGCCAAAATTTAGCATTTTGTTGTTGGAATTGACTTTAAATTTCTTACAATATCGATATTTCTCACATATCAAAATCTTAAAACTGTTTACAATAGCTGGAAATTAACTGGAAAAGTCCTATGATTTTGTCTTGAGCAAAGGGGAATAACCCTGTTTACACTTTCAACTTTAGGGAGTATTTTGTACAAAACTGTTATCTAAAACTTTTGTTTGAAAATTAGCGCCTGAGGTGGTATTTACATGTGATCTGCACGAACAGTAGCGATCTGATTTGCCTATCGGTACCGTAGCCATCTGTTACTTTATTCATGTTTATATGAAACCGATTGGAAAAAGAAGCGAGATCGGTTGAACTTCATTACGGTTCCTAGAGCGACACGAACCAATTTCTTATTCGTATCGTTGCTGGTCACAGTGGGTTGAATGTGTTGAAAGAAACTGCAAGGTTTGGCGGTGTTGGAAGGATATGGCTCGAAGGGACTCGACTTGAAAGTCCTTCCATTTGGTGATGCTGTAGAGAGAAGGCAAAGACAATGTGTTATTCGAAAGAACCGTTGTTGTTGTTTTGTAGCTCTTGTTATTTTTCATACCGGTTTGTAAATTCCAAGTCCGCAATGTTTTTCGTCAGCGAGTCGGTCATGCGCATCATACTCATTTCAAATTACACAGGTAACCCAATTAGGGAATATTACTATACGATAGTAAGGTTTTTGCGAACCGGTTCCATGTAAACAGCAACTAAAATGGAATATCGGCACCCAGATGAGTTTGTGCTGGTTTCATGTAAACACCGCCTAAGAATGAAAATTGAGATGTTTTTACTTTTTTTATATTCAATGTAAAAATTCTGTTGTACAGTAGAGGGAGAGGGGTTCGGGGAAGAGGTGACGGTGACAGCGAGGGAAAAGGGTCGAAGGATAATTGTTTTTAAAACAGCAAAAGAAAATAGAAAACACATTTTACCTAAAATTTAAGCTAGATAGGAAATGCCGAATGGACATTGATCAACGTGAACTATTTTAAATATACTAGGCTATAGGCGCGCGGATCTTTGTTTACATTTTTCTCTTCATTTGCACATGTGCACCACTACATCTTCTAAAAGTATGAGAGTGATATGCTAAACACTGTTGCTGTGATGTTATGAAGATTTTACAGAGAATGTATGATTCATTAACAGTGAGTGATAAGCTAAACATTGTTCCTGTGATCTAATGGAGATTTTACAGAGAATGTACGACTCATTAGCGGTTTTGACACCCAGCTGTTTTGAGTATTTGGAACCGTTTTCTTCTTTAAAAAAACTGCTTGAATAACGTCAAATTTTTCATATATATGTTAGTTCGACATGTTTTAGACTCAAATCTTATTTACATTTGTTTGTTAGCTACCAGAAGTTGTTTGCTAATGAAGCAAAATTTAAACAAAGACTACAGCAAAGATGCCTCTACAAAGATGCTCAAATTAAGCTCCAAATCTAACTTAGTAACCTGGGCCCGAATTTATGACGTAAGCATTTTCGAAATCCTGGATTCCATATATGATTATTCGGAAAACAACCCAGGAGAGCTAAATATAACCAGTTGCTTTACCAACAGAAACTACAGTCAGGTCTAGAGTAGGGACTATCAGAGCTAATCCTGATTAGTGTTTCCAACATAAGGGCCATTACACATTGCAATCTGATTGGCTCGCTAACCTCGGGCTATTCATCAGTGATAGTCCGAGGTGACAATCCCCGGGAGTTTGCGAAAGCAATGGCGGCTCCTTCGCGTTTTGCGGTAGTATCAAATGACTATTTACAAGATCTTGCAGTTGTAGATCATAGTCCAATACCCGAGAAGACAAAAAAAGTTACAAGTATTAGAAAACAGAAATATTGATACTTTTTCATAGATGGTTTTACTGATACAAACGAGAGTTGCAAATTGAAAAATTCACTCGTCTAGCATCTCCAAATTAGCAATTATTTATATTCAATTTTGGCCAATATGTTGTAATACTAAAACAACTAGACCTCGTGGACTACAAGGCTATAACCCTTCGATCTTCGGCCTTGTCGGTTATTGCATCGTAGTCCATGCGGCCTCAAGGTCTAATTGTAAAACATAACCAGCTACTGTACTCTACAGAAACTATATACAGTCAGGTCTAGAAAAGGGCTATCAGAGCTAATCCCAAATATAAACATATTCCACAGACACTATATAAAGTCATGTATAGAGTAATTACTATCAGAGCTAACCCCAAATATAACCAGTTTCTACAGACACTATACAAAGTCATGTATAGAGTAATTACTATCAGAGATAATCCTGAATATCACTCTACCGACAGAAACTACAGTCATTTCTTAAGATGGGGCTACCAGAGATAATCCCGAATATAACCAGTCACTCTACCAACAGAAACTACAGTCAGGTCTAGAGTAGTGACTACCAAAGATAGATAATCCAAAATATTACCAGCTACTCTACCGACAAAAACTACAGTCAGTTCTAATCACTCTATCGACAGAAACTACTGTCAAGTCAAGAGTAGTGACTATCAAAGATATTCCTGAGTTTAACCTGCTACTCTATCGACAGAAACTTTAGTCAGTTCTAGAGTAGGGACTACCAGAGTCAATCCTGAATTAAACCAGCAACAAGAAACTAGAAACTAAACTGTCAGGTTTAATAAAACATAATTACCTTATAGTAGTAATACAGCGTCTTAAAATGCATCCTTCTTAAAGTTTGTTTTGGTTTAGACTGGAAACTATAAAAATATTTTACTTTGGTTTCAACTTATTTGTAGTCTGTGCTGAAGATGGCGTCATGTCTGCAGGACAGCGAGGAAAAGATAAACGGTAGCAAACTCTCTAAATTGCTAGTTGATGGCGGCACGTTTGCATTACGACAGGTTTTTGATACCTTTCATCCTCCTTCGAGTCTAGGAGCTTCTCTTCATTTACACTTACCTCTTCTCACAAGTCTGCGCCACAGGAAAGTAGTGAATCCTAGGCAATGGGACATGTTATTCCCACCTACTGGTGCATTACCTGACTCTAAGCGGTTTGACATCACGTTGCTTTTTGTTTTATTGAGAAATATTTGTGGCCTTACCTCTCCTGCTACTGGTTGGAACAGTCTTCCGCCATTAACGGATATGACACTGGAAGCAAATCTCGCACGAATCAAATATTATCGGAACGAAGTATACGGGCATATAAGTACCACTGAAATTAACAGACCGGATTTTGAAAATTACTGGAAGGACATTTCCAGAGCACTGATCTCACTCGGAGTAGATCAGATAAGCATTGATATCCTCAAGACATCTCCTCTTGGAACTGCCGACTACCTTAAACTCCTTGAAGAATGGTCTTTCAGTGAGCAGTCTCTTAAAGAAATCACCAAACAAACTCAGAAAGACATGTATAAAGCCAAGCAGACAACTGAGGAAACAAAAGAAGACGTTTGTAAAATAAGGGAAATTGCAGAATTAACAAAGACTGCTACAGAAGCCGTGAAGGCGGAAGCGACAAAAACAAATATATCTCTGAAAGAGAGTGCTGGCAAAATTGATCAATTGTTAGATAAGGTAAATGATCTGAACCAAATAATGGAGGAAAATGGCTCAAATTTCGCACGTGAAAGCAACATTTCAAAGCTTTTCAGATATAACTCCACGGGCTACGTCAACTATCTTTTTAAGCTGTGCCACCCGGGCACTCGTGAATGGTTGTTTGAAAAATTGTTACAATTTCTAAAGGACGAACAGTCAAACTGTGCTGTGGTTGTTGCGCAACCAGGTATGGGAAAGTCTGTTCTTGCAGCTCTCACTTGCAAAATGCTACAAAATGATAATAAACTGGCAGCTTGTCATTTCATTCAGCATGATAACTCTCTTACAAACCACCCAAGAAACATTGTTGAGTCAGTTGCAGAAAACCTCAGTGAAACTGTTCCGAACTTTCGACAAAAATTAGTTGAAAGTCTTGGTAGAACATCAGGTAGAGACTTCTACAGCTTCAGTTTTACAGAAATGCTTACAGTTCTTTTAGAAGAACCTCTTAATTCTGTTGACGATCCTAATGAAAAGAAGATAGTCGTCATTGACGCCCTCGATGAGTGTGCCCCGAAACAGAAAAATGAATTTGTAAAAGCTTTATTCAACGTTATTCCTAAGCTGCCAAAATGGTTGCTGTTCGTCTTGACAACTCGTCCACTTCCTGATGTGATTCCTATCATATCAACTGTCCAGGTTATTGAAATTAATCCCGAAAGCCCCCAAAACACTAAGGATATCAAACTTTATTTGACATCTCGTGTTTGTACCCTTTTTACAGATGCCTCTTTTGAAGAGGTAGAACAAGCTGTGAAGAAACTCCTAGAATCATGTGACGGAAGCTTTCTAGTTGCTCGTTTTGTCTTGGACAGTGTCAGGGAGCAAACACATGAGTTATCTCAAGTACACAAGTTATTTCCTCAAGGTATATCGTCAGTGTATGAAGAGTATTTTAAACGTGTCCTTTCCGAAACAACTTTGGACGAAAAACATTTTTTCACATTCCTAGAAGTGATTGTTGCAGCTCAGGAACCTCTTCCAGAAGCTTTGGTTTTGCGTACTCTTGGAATAAATGGTGACTCGCACGAGGCCATCAAAAACGCAAGAAGAACTTTGAAAAATCTATCAAATTTGTTTCCATGTTACAATGGCCGCATCAGCCTCTTTCACAAATCCGTTTATGATTGGCTGACTAAATATTTTCACCAGAGTAAACAGCATGCCTTTAGTGTAAGTACCACAAATGGTCATCGTGTTCTCGCTGGACTCTGCTACGAATACCTTCAAAATGTTACACATTACAAAACAGTTCCGCCTGATGTTACAGATTGTGAAAGGTACGCCTTAAAGTTTGGCATCCAACATATGTTGGTGTCAGGAGAGTGCAACGAGCAGATATCAAAGTGTGTGAAAGATCTTGATATTTTGACGGCCCTGTATTCCACGTCTGTTATTGAGTGGTTTGGTATGCGGGATTTATGTGATCAACTTGAAAAAGTTGACGATACTTCATTGAAGTTACAGTTCAATAACCTAATTACAAATTTAAAGTGTGTACGCTATGTAAACTGTAAGCGCTATCCTCAAGCCGTACTACAAGCTGCAGTTTTTTGCCCAAGTACAAGAGAACAAGCTGTGCGATTACTCAGTACTACAAAATATTATTTCGGATATATTGCCCCAATGCAAAAGCAATGGGAGCTTCCTGCCGATTATGGTTATATTATAAATTTTGAAGTTTCTTGTTGTAAAAAATTTGCAGTATGTATAGGCATCATGAAGAACAACACTTTTTTTGCTGCGACATTAAATGCAGTCACTGGGAAATGCATCGCTGTTCTTGTACAAAGTGAGGAAATTCGATGTTTCATTGCTACTCAGTCAAAGCCGAATGTTTGTAATGTTGTTCAAGGAGCCTGGAGACCACTGAAATGCTCAATATCTCCAAACGGCAAATACGTTTGTATTGTGACGTTTTTCGACATTGAGCTTCGACTATTGAGTTCCCTACGAATGAAGAGGACTTTGATGGTTGACAGCGAACCAAATACTTGTTGCTTTTTGTCATTCGACAAAAAGTTAGTCGCAGGCTATTGCGATAGTGTAGTCCGTGTATGGACACTGGGTGCCAAGAAGTCGGTCACGGAGTTAATAGGACACAATCAGCGCGTCACTTTCTGTACTGCAGCAGAACATGGACCGACACTAACTGGAGATGAATGTGGATCTTTGATAGTTTGGCACTCATTTGACCCTCCAAGATCAATAAAAGTTATCGACCGTGGATCAGTTTGGCGCTGGGGACGTTCAACTACTTTGTCTCCTGATGGGTCAAGAATTGCAGCTTTACGCTACGCTGCTGTTGACTGTCTTAAGACAAATCGCTGTGTTGAGATTGCAATATTTGATTCCGCTGATGGTCAGCTATTGGCAACATTTTCAATGAACAACAATCTCTTTAGCATTCATACTTTTATGGATAACAGTCGCCTAGTAGTTGGAATGAAATCAAATATTGAAGGCTCTGTATTGAACATCATTAGTGGAGACATTCAACCATTACTGTTTCAACCGCTGAAAGAAAAACGTGGTTACGGAGTTTTTAAAGTTCTGGGAAATCAGGAATACACGACCATGATTGGAAGGAAACTAATGTTATGTTTTAAGTTATGCAATATAAGATGAAAGAATTTGTTTGGACCTTAAAGCACCATTCTATCATACATTCATACCACGGTAAATGTATGATAGTTTTTCCATAAAGGCGCGGACACACGATGCAACATTTCATGCAACATTGCGCGCAACAGTTTTTTTTGGAAGTGGACACACGGTGCAACTTTTCATGCAACATTGCGCGCAACAGTTTTTTTTGGAAGTGGACACACGATGCAACATTTCATGCAACATTGCGCGCAACAGGTTTTTTTGGAAGTGGACACACGATGCAACTTTTCATGCAACATTGCGCGCAACAGTTTTTTTTGGAAGTGGACACACGGTGCAACTTTTCATGCAACATTGCGCGCAACAGTTTTTTTTGGAAGTGGACACACGATGCAACATTTCATGCAACATTGCGCGCAACAGTTTTTTTTGGAAGTGGACATATGACGCAAGAAAATCACGCAACATTTCTCGTGGATATAGCATGGCGTGCTTACCCATGCATTTTACAACAATTAAAACGGCTTCCAACAAGAAGTTCTTTGAAAAGAAAACTTTTTACGTACAATGTTACATGAATAGAGCGTACGACAAAACTGATCGGTGGACACACGCTGAAACAAATTTGTTGCATGCGATGTTGCATGAAATGTTGCATTGTGTGTCAGCGCCATAACTGAAATGATGTCCTTGGCAGTTCTATTCAACTACTGAATTTCTGATTCGAGACACGCCACAGTCTTGGCAGTTGGGATGTCACTAAGGGCTAGAGCGAAATTGAAAACACGATTTAGTGTTGTGTCTCAGTTGTGTTTAACTTTGGGCACGTGCCGAGTAAGAAATTTCAAGACTGGAATCAATCAGCCAAGGAAACCATCAGAGTAATGACCGAAAAACACCTTGAAACACGCGTAGGCCAAGCCTAGCAAAATATAAACAACATACCGACGGCGCAACACAGACCTTTGTTATCTTACCGGCATAGTTATCTTTGTGACTCCAAAAAAAACTTATTATCCTTTACTAAGACCTACGAAAAAATGGTGTAATTGTATAAATCCGACAACGCACACTGGGAAAGAACTCAAATTATTGTTGTTCACCATCAAAAAGGAAGGCACAACATCCGACGCGGCAGAGAACAACCCCAGTTACCGCGAAATATTGTACCACAAATTACACGTAATTTTACCATTGCAGTGATTTCGGCGTCCCAAAGTTCCTCAAAAAGGGCATACCTATACGCTGCTCCTGCTGCTGCGCTTCTTAATGCAATCTTTCTAAACATTTGGCGTCTATTCTGTCTTCTCTGCTACACCAGAAGTATTCCACGAACAACAGCGCGGAGTTCGCAATGAAAATCAACAACCAAAGCGTCAGTTCAACGCGTAAGCGCTGTACTAGCCAAACTGATCTAATATAATCTAACTAGTCTTCCTTCGCCCTAAAGACACAGTAGCGAACCCCATGCAGCTGAAACGTAACACCACATACAATTTTATCTATCACGGCTAGACCAAAATATCCTTCAAAACAAGAACGGGAAAACATAGAGACCAAGAAACTCGAAATTCGCACGTCATGCTAACAATATATACTATATATAGCTTTGAGTTGCATTTAAATACGGAACTCTTGTAACACAAGAATCCGGGTATACTCTTTTTTTATAAGAGGCTGAACATGATTCTTAAATATTTTTAGTATTTCAGCCTCCATTGTTCTTACACACGTTCTTAAAATATCTTTACTGATTTTAGACAATATAAATAGTACATGTACCGTATGTGGTACTTTTCTGTATACATTGATTTGTACAGGTACTTTGTACTGTATTGAATTTTAAAATACAGTAGCTGGTACGAAAGAAAACGGATGTTGATGGTAAATGAAAAACCTGTGATGTAAGATTGTTATCTGCAAACTTTGCTCAAGAAGCCCAAGCAAATTTTCAGTAACACTGTATGAATTATGTCATCATAAATAAATGTTCTTCACCTTTTCTCAGCTTCAGAATGTTCAAAACATGTTATTAAATTTTTGTCGATTTTCAGCCCCATGTTGTTAAAAAAAATAAGGATTATTTAGCCGCACAGGAAAATGAATTAGCGGGTAGGAATGGTAACATTCCTACCTCTCATATATGGGACGAAAAAGTTCTAATAATACTATTATTGACTAGCGATACGTCCGCTAATAATTAGCATGATACTGGGAGCCCAAAAGGCACATGAGTAATATGAATAACAATAATATAGTACGCAAAGCACACACACAAACAGAACTAACAGATAAACACACACAAACACTAAACAAAGAGCACTGAGCCATACAATACTGCAAATGGATTATAAGATTAGTTGATAATAAAAAAAATAACGATTTGTTTAGAAGTTTTTTAAATTTAACACAATACGATTTCCTTAGCCAATCACAATTCGTTGCTGCACCCAGGAACCAATCAGTTTGCTCCATTTCGTATAGATAACAAATG
>JAOBRB020311880.1:0-10983 GCA_027575285.2 Zoanthus pulchellus | reverse complement strand
CTTGGAGGCTTGTAGGCAGTAAGTAGGTCAGTGAGGTAGCGAGGAGCAAGTAGGTTAAGACATTTGAAAGTCATTAAGAGGATTTTGAAGTGAATGCGTGCGGTAACGGGTAGCCAGTGCAATTTTTTCAGAATGGGCATGATGTGTTCTTGCTTTCAGGTGCCTGTCAGGAGTCGAGCGGCTGAATTTTGATTGTATTGAAGTTTCTGAATTTGATTCTAATTAAGACTGGAGAGTAGACTGTTACAATGATCAATCTTGGAGGTAACAAATGCATGAATAAGAGTCTCACAGTGACAGGAGGATATGAATTTGCTAATTTTTGCAATGTTCTTTGATGGTAAAAGCTAGATTTACATATTATACTAATTTTTTTTGCTATCTGTTTATCCGTGGACATAACAGTGTTAAACCATATTCCAATATTTTTTGCTGACTTAGATACACATATTGTCTTAGAGCCAACAAGGATTGAGTCAAGTGTAGGTGGTGGGCGATGACGGGCGTGTAATATAAGCAGCTCAGTTTTTTCATGATTCAGCATCAACTTGTTGATTATCATCCACTGGATGATGTCCTGGATGCAGGACTCCACCTGAGCTTTGAATAGAATTGGTTCGCCCGGATCTTTAGGTTTGAACGACAAGAAAATTTGGCTATCATCAGCATAGAAATGGTAATTCATGCCATGTTTGTTTACAACATCTGCTAAGGGTGCAGTGTACATTGAGTACAGGATGGGCCACAGCTGAGTTTATGATTATTCGAGCGATCGGAACCGATTTTCACGAACTGAGTTCTTTCAGATAAGTTAGACTTGATCCAGGTCAATGCTCATTCTTTTGTCTGGCAAAATTTTGCATATATTAAGTTAAACAATTATTATACAAATTTTGGAGGGGCAAACTAAGAGTCTTACTAATGGAATATTTAATATTGGTTAATTAATGTTCATTGTTGATTATATTTAATGATCAACTCAAGTAAGCTAAAGCTACATGGGGCCAGAGCTTATCTCTGGATTCCAAAGTGTTAAGTGGATGAGAGTCTTTGACTTCAGCTGGACCAGACACTAATCCATCGCAAGTTAGCTCCCAGCATAGGTTGGTTTTCATTTACCTACCCCGAAAGGATGGAAAGCTGAGTTGGCTTAGGTAGGAAAGAAGGTCACACAAATATTCCAATCACAGTAAGTGCTGGGATCGAACTGAGGACCTTGTGGTTGGAAAGCAGAGATCTTACCAACTGTGCCAACCATGTGCGCTCAGATCAACTCAAGTGGTTGTTGAAAATTGTAGCAATGAAGCAAAATCTTTTCGTGGTAAAAATTAGATGATAGTGACATGAAAAACGCTTTTATGTTGAACAATAGTTTCACATTGTTGTTTAAATCGTGCTTAATTTTGCAAGTTGTAGCTGTTATCTCAATATCGGTGGCTACTTGAACATTTTTGGAGGATAAAAATTAGAAGAAATAAGCTGGAAAAAAGTGGTCATTACAAAGTCGTTTTCAGGAAAAACTAGATAAAATAAAGATGTCATCTACGTTCAGAATATCTCTGCCAACTCTAAACCTTATTGAGAACCCTGTATTCATGTTATGGCAACAAGGAAAGTGATTCTATTTAGATAATAATATGAACTTGATGATAAATGCCCATCTGGTAACCTACGTTTTTTGAAGTATTAAAATTATTTGTTTCCTAAAAGGAAATAGTCAATGGTTTCCTTCCATTTTCTGATTAAGTTATTTTCCTTTACTTGTTTGAGAAACAAAAACAAGAACAGTCATTGTGATAATTTGAAGTTAATAATTGCTGATCAGTGAGGCTTGCTGTCAGTCATTATGCCTGGTTCTAAACCTGCTTAAAAAAGTTTGGGATTGCCTAAATTATGAATATGGTTTAATTTACTTTTACCAAAATTATTTGCTATCTGGATGAAAAATTAGTTACTGGTTTTCAAACACTTTTACTTCCTTGAGCCTAAGCTCTAGATATGATTGGCAATTGTTCATGTTGTTCAATCCTCACATAATCCTTATTATTTTTAGCCCCTTTAGTGTTAGTACTACAGGTGCTTATTGTGTAGTTAGACATACTTTGTTTCATCATTCAAGCAAATTTCAGGTCTGATTTTACCAAAGATTTGCTTGCTTAATTTTTTTATGCCATAGACACCCGAGTTTTTGTGACTGTGGCAGTGGACTTAGTGGTGACTGGAATTTCAGAACCTGTCAGGTTCATTAAAGAGACTAAAGCTAGAGTATTTCCTACTGGGGAGAGTTTCTGGAGTATCAGCAAACCCAAATGTACTGAAACATACCTCATGGAGCTGAAAGAGGTAAAGTTATAGAAATAGTGCAAACTAGATGACTTGTACAGTATTCTCCTAAAGGCATGCGGCACCTTGAATTTGTATTTCTTTATTTACTGTAAAAAATACAGTATTTTACTTCGGATTTCAGTGCTAAATCATTAAGTTCTGGAGTGGGTAGCCATAGCCACTAATTAAGCCTGTTGTTACAAAGGTTCTGAATGGCCAAAGGACTCTGACTCAAATAGGGGAACTAGGGTATTCTCCCCAAGGAATTTATTTTTGAGATTCTATGTAAGTTTTCTTATGATGATGTAAATATAAACCAATGTAAATGAAACAAAGTGAGTGATTAGCATTAATATTTTTAAAAGAATGTGTCTGGTATTCCAACAGTCAAACTGAAAATATTTATCCCGTAAGTCTTTCCAGTTTCCTGGTGCAGATTATTGTCCGATAGAAATTTTGATTTGCCAGTAAATGTTGGAAATGTTTTACAAATTCTAGCTAGCACTAAAAACTTCTTACCATTATTTCTTAAAGGTAACTGATGAAAATGGCCAAAAAGGTTATGATGTGAAATGTCTTCAGCCTGAAGCTAAAGTTCTTGGAGCACGAACCATCAGCCCACCTTTAACAAACAGTGGCAACAAAAGTTCAGAAGGTAATTTTCTGTAGAAAACATTTGTCCTTCATCATTGCTACTCTGATTGTACATAAAAAGGTTTTTTTCAGTTGAGTTGTCTTTAGAAACTTCAGGCTGTTATTTGTTTTAATTAGTGTTTTTAATTACAATAACTGTTTGGTAAAAGTAACCTGTTTTTGTTTGAATCTATTGGTGCAACTTAGATTAACCAAAAGATATATTCTTAAAGTTTAAGACAACAAAGACATGCAGATATGAATAACTCAGAAAAAAAATCAGCTCCAGATAAGAGTCAAACCCATGATCTTCCATACACTAGTTGGATGCTCTACTGCTGAGCCACGGGAACTCATATGGCAAGCAAGGACACTATTTATATTTTTCTGAGTTCTTTGTCTTGCATGTCTTTGTATATCTTATTTATTACACTTAGTATAATCCTCGTTCTGTTTGTACATCTTAACTACTTTTTAACCATGTGAATATAATTATGAAAAAATAAATATGAATGTTTTTAAAAGTTTTGAGAAAACACTTTTATCTATAGCTTAACAATATTGGTTTACCGTTCTATGTTTGTTAAAAAATTCTCTCATTCAATAACCAGATGATGAAGATGATGATGAACCATTGTTGTCTGGGTCAGGGCAAGTTCAAAAAGAATGTTCAGAGGAGGAGCTTTGCAGCTGGTCTGAACTACTGTCCAAGTGGAAAGATGTCACCGTCCGACCCAAACAAGTCAATGCTCTTGTTCGAAAGGTATTACTTAACTTCTATATGATGCAATTTTCATAAGTACTGTCTATTTACGGTTTATTTTATTCAATCCTTCTTTAATGTTTACAGTAACTGTAACTAGTCAATGTTGAATAATCAGTAGGGAATGCAACCATTATCTTCTTATCCTGCAGTTCGTTTCTCTTACTCAATACAGTTAACTCCCGATATTGCAGACAACCTCGAGGCCGTAAGTTTGTTTCGTAATAGCGGGGAGTCCGTAATAGCGGGGAGTCCGTAATAGCGGGGAGTCTGTAATAGCGGGGAGTCTGTAATAGCGGGGAGTCTGTAATAGCGGGGAGTCCGTAATAGCGGGGAGTCCGTAATAGCGGGGAGTCCGTAATAGCGGGGAGTCCATAATAGCGGGGAGTCCGTAATAGCGGGAGTCCGTAATAGTGGGAGTCCGTAATAGCGAGGTGCGGGAAAAAGCCCCCTATTTTATTTTTAAGCAAACTGATTGACT
The DNA here is from genome assembly GCA_027575285.2 of Zoanthus pulchellus. Classification (NCBI taxonomy): domain Eukaryota; kingdom Metazoa; phylum Cnidaria; class Anthozoa; order Zoantharia; family Zoanthidae; genus Zoanthus; species Zoanthus pulchellus. The sequence goes on along the minus strand of JAOBRB020311880.1, from coordinate 6,781 downwards.
GAGTTATGAAAACGCAACTTCTGTTAAGTGGCTGTATGATGAATGTCAAGAAAGTTGTTTAACCTTAACTACAACATTTATGAAACATATAAAGTTAAAAACTTCAGAGTCTCATTCAAGGTTTGTAACTGCTAAAACTCGGCTTTTTGACGGATGTAAAGGCTAGCTTACTATTATTTTACCATGAATTTATGTGGCTCCAGTTTTTGAAAGCATCTCAAAAGTGTCCGTTGTAACGAGAGAAAAACAATAAAAATCTTGGTTCAGGACTAGGCGAAGTGTCCGTATGTCCGTTATAGCAAGATCTGTTTTCATACATTTGTTTATTTTTCCAGCCGGGGATTTTTCTTTTGTCCGTAATAGCAAGGTTTCCAAAATAGCGGGGAGTCCGTATTAGCGGGGTGTCTACAAGGCGGGAGTTGGCTGTACTCGGTATACTTAGATCTCAATAAAAATTGACTAAACACAAGACATTTTCCATACAAAAACAAATGTGTTGATATTCTTTAATATTCTTCACTTATTTCATAGGGGGTCCCAGATCAACTGCGGGGTCACATCTGGCAGATGTTAGCTAAAGTTGATGAAAATGATGAAATGCTACAGAGTTACAAGCATCTTATCAAAAAGGTTACAATGGTTTTCAACCAATTTTTGATTTTTTTTCATTAAATTACCTAACATTTATTACTTACTAAAAAAAGAAAAATATTGCTACATTTAAAACACCTTTAATGTTTCTTGTAGGCATCCCCATCAGAGCAAGTTATCCGTTGGGACATGCATAGGACTTTCCCAGCTCACGAGTTCTTCAAAGACAGTGGAGGGGATGGACAGACTAGTCTGTACAATATAAGTAAGGTTAGTAAGATATGATGACAGTGTAGGGGGACAGACAGATTCGTCTGTACAATATCAGTAAGGTTAGTAAGATATGATGACAGTGGAGGGGGACAAACGGATTAGTCTGTACAATATAAGTAAGGTTAGTAAGATATGATGACAGTGTAGGGGGACAGACAAATTCGTCTGTACAATATCAGTAAGGTTAGTAAGATTTGATAACAGTGGAGGGGGACAGACGGATTAGTCTGTACAATATCAGTAATGTTAGTAAGATATGATGACAGTGTAGGGGGACAGACAGATTCGTTTGTACAATATCAGTAAGGTTAGTAAGATATGATAACAGTGGAGGGGGACAGACAGATTCGTCTGTACAATATCAGTAAGGTTAGTAAGATATGATAACAGTGGAGGGGGACAGACGGATTAGTCTGTACATTATCAGTAAGGTTAGTAAGATATAATGACAGTGGAGGGGACAGAGGAATTAGTCTGTACAAAATCAGTAAGGTTAGTTAGATATGATGACAGTGGAGGGGGACAGACGGATTAGTCTGTACAATATCAGTAAGGTTAGTAAGTTATGATGACAGTGGAGGGGGACAGACGGATTAGTCTGTACAATATTAGTAAGGTTAGTAAGATATGATGACAGTGGAGGGGGACAGACGGATTAGTCTGTACAATATCAATAAGTTTAGTAAGATATGATGACAGTAGAGGTGATAAACAGATTAGTCTGCAAAATATCAGTAAGGTTTGTAAGATAAGATGGCAGGTCACACTACTATAAATTTGCAGCTTTTGTCTGTTGTGTGTTCATATATTTCGAGGCAAAAGTTAATAGATAATTGAATTTAAACATTTGTTGAGAATTAGCCATCGTGTTGGCTCAATTTGTCCATTTTTTTAAGTAAATTAATTAAACTGTAGGGGAAGATTTTTATAATTAACTGTAGTATGATGTAGAACTTTATTGCGAAGATAGTATTTATTTATTTAGTATTGTTATTATTTATATCTATATTATTTTATAGAGATGAGCTTCGATTGTTTTGTTTGCTCCCACCGTCTTTCATTATTCTTTTTCCTTCCCAGTTCCTAGTAAAATAGCTACTAGCAATCTTCTGTTGATTGAGTTTCACATTTATTTCTTTAATTTCTTTGACGCTTACAGTATCAATAGTTACAGTTATAGTCTCATCTTTCAAATTCTGAAATGCAACCATGAAAACAAGAGCCAATGGTTACAGTTATGGTCTTATCTTTCAAATTCTGAAAAGCAACCATGAAACAAGAGCCAACGGTTAACTCTCAACAATTGCTTTTGAACAACCAGGGCCAGATTACAGTTTGATTCTTTTGTTTCGAGCAAGAATTTGAGTAAAGAATCATCTTAAATGTTTTGGGTGTGAGGAGGGATAATGTGTGAACATTACAGAATAAAAACTAAGCTATAGCTGATTAAACTGAAACTGAATTAAATTTAATTGTATAAGAAGGAATGAGAGATGGTAAACCGTGAATTTATGTAAAACAAAAGTTTATGGTTAGAGTAAGAACAAGAAGATTACATCGAGTTTTTAAGAAATCGTACTACCAATATTTTTGTCAAGGAGAATAGTTAACTAAATTCTGTTGTAATATGTAGTTTAATGCTTGATTACAAATTTTATTAACAAACCTTAGAAACATCTTTACTTGTGGACCATTATGTCTTGCATTGTTTTGAGTATAATTTAACAAAGGTTAGATGGAACAGTTGTTTCCAGATTCACTCTTATTTGCCATCTAACTGAATTATTTTGCAGGCTTATTCCGTTTATGACGAAGAAATTGGCTACTGTCAGGGGTTTTCATTTCTTACAGCTGTCCTTTTGCTGCATGTAAGTCTAGAGTTGTTTGGTAAGATCTTCATTATGTTTTTAGTTCTTGTCCAACTTGACGAATATCGAATCACACGTTTTCGGTGTATTGGTCGAAAATGTCCTTGACTTAATTGGAAGCTCCATTGTCTTTTAATGACATGATTGGGACTCCCATGTGCCGTTAAAATGGTAGTATTTATGTTTTTTTAGATTCTTATGGTGATTAGGGTGATGGTGATGATGATGGTGGTGATTGTGATGGTGATAATGATGATGATGATGATGATAATGATGATGATGATGATGATAATGGTGGTGGTGATGATGGTAGTGATGTTAATGATTATTGGGATAATGATGATGATGACAACGGCAGTAGTGGTGATGTTTATGAATCATGTCCGTGGACTCTCCTAGATTGCTTGTGCCTTCCATTCTTGAAGACTCTCTACCTTTAAGCCGTGACCCTCTTTCAAAAGTTCCTGGTGACTCCTTTAAATTTTAGTATACACTACCTTGGCTATGTGCAATTTGCTTAAATTAGATATACCAGGTTTTTTAACAATATTTACCCCTGAATCAGTAGATACTGACACAAAACAAAATCGTGGTTGGAAGTGGTCCTCTCTCATCAATTTTGGAGTGAGAACGCTTTCTTTTGTCATAAAGTTTCACTGGTATATACAAAAAAACTTTTTCATTCGGGTTAAAGGGTAGAGATGTTGGCTTGCTAATCATCCTTTTTCGCAGCCAGATGGTGAGTGGCCAAGGACGCTCACCGAGGCTGAACCAAGTAAGCTGTTCTGCCATTTAGGCACTTGGACCCAGGGCACATCTCCACAGCCAGATTTAATCAGTAAGAGTCGATTTTGTTGAGGGAGGAAAATCAGAGTAGCCAGAGAAAAACCCTAAGAGTCGGATTGAGGTCGACCAATCTCAGCTCGTGTGGAACCTGGAATCAATCTGGGATCACAGAGATGGAAGGCACAAGCGATGATCGCTACTCCAACCTGACTCCCTGTGGTGGATAAAGACTTAAGGAATATATAGACATCCTACCACTATCCACCTCAGTCCAAACAGAATTAGTGTTAATTATCGTAACTTTACTCTTTTATGGTACGACAGATGCCAGAGGAACAGGCGTTTGCCCTTCTAGTGAAGATAATGTCAGAATATGGCCTGAGAGATCTAATCAAGAATGACTTTGGAATGCTTCACCAGCAGTTTTTTCAATTGGAGAGAATGATTGAGGTAACACAGTCTATAGTTATATTAGATTTCTACTATATCCTCTCGATTCATTAAATTAGCGTCAGAAAGGGGAAGTCATAGGCTGTCTAAAATATATATTGCGGATTTTTCATAATAATAACAAAGAAACTCTTCTGAAGAAAAACAGTTCTTGCCAAGCTGAGTTTCTGACATTCATTTTTCATGTTAACTATGGTTTCCATTTACTCTGGTAAAACAATCCCTGGTGGTTTGGTAAGCAGAAAATGTTTTAGAAAAGGGCAAAAGCGGTTTCCGACATTTTTCCATCAATATGATGAACAGAACCTAAATCTGATTTTCCCAAATTTCTGAGATCTCCAGGCCTGGAACAATATTTTTTGAATTACTTCTTCATTCTTGGTGATGTCCTATTTGTAAACAGTAAGAAAGTGTAATACTTGTGGTATGTTGCTATTAATTTATGTCAATGCCGAATATAGATAGCACTTGTAAAAGTTTTATTAACTAACTTGCAACTATGATAACATGACCTAAGTACTCAATGCAGTAATAACCCGCAACTAGTAAGAACCTCCATTTTCAGGAGTGAGCCTAAGCAGGTTCTTATATAAAATTAATGTTAGTTAACAGAATTTTAGGGTATTTAGGTTCATAAAATTTACGGGTTCTTTCCTGGAGAAAAAAACAATTAAAACACAGCTGCAAACAAGTTGGTCTTTAGCCTATATTTTCTTTTTTTTTTTATAATGGATTGCTGATCTTCATATTGCTTAGTATGCTTTGTAAGTCTACATATCTTGCAATAATTTTTCTTTAAAAAACAGTTTTACAGCAATAGCAATCTGCTTTTTTTCCCCTTTAATTATGATTCTTGCAATACAAGAAGGTACTAGTATAATTTTAGAATATAAGAACCTGGTTTAAATTTCTTAGGCTGAATAGGTTCTTGTTTATAGGGGGTATAAATGACCAATTTTAGGCTGGCAGGTTCTTAAATTTTTGGTTCTTAGTTACGGGATTTTACTCTATTGTGGCTTTAAGGAATCCACTACATTTTTTGTGCTATCTGTACTTGACAATGTTTATTACCACATTCCACAAGCGTTGCGCTTTTACTTTGCATCTTATGTCCTTTTTGAGAACCTTAGCTTGTTTGGTATCTGTACCCAGCTGATAACAGGGATATGATAAATCCGTCTATTAACGGATTTTCGTCTTTTTATAATTCCCTTCCCGCCCCTTCTCACAAAAGTCCGTCTAATTTATTTTTTCACAATATTATATAATTTTGATTATAGACCATAAAATTTGTGTTGTACCATTATTGTTGGTAATTTTCACTTCACTGAAGAACATTTGCCTGAGTCATTTAGAAAGAACATTTATAATTAAAATTTGTAGATTTTATTAAAATCAACAAGGGTTAATTGTAAATTTTCTGGAGTACTGAGGGGTGTTTTGGGATACTGTATTGATGAAAAACGTCTGAGCTCCAGGAGCCCCGCCCCTGGACCTTAGACAGTCACTGGACCCCTTGCCCAATTTCCTTCCTTTTCAAAATTAGCCAATCACATGCCTGTGATAAGGCCTAGAAATTTCAAGGGGTAAGCCCTGGCGTTCTACTACACGAAACAGCTGTCCATGGCTATTAGCATTCAGACTCTGTTGTTATTGTAAATTTAAAGGGTAAATCCCGCTACCAGTGTGGCTGAATCTCAAGTTTTTTTGCTTTTGTAGGACTCAATGCCTGATCTTTGGAGTCATCTGCAGCACAATGAAGTTGAGTGTCACATGTACGCCTCTCAGTGGTTCTTAACGTTGTTCACAGCCAAGTTTCCACTTCCTATGGTTTACTGGATTATGGATGTATACCTTTCTGAGGTTCTATAAGTTGACAGTTTATGATAATTTGGTTAATTTTGAAGGTTTCGACCGTTTTGAGGAAGAGAATGTTTAGAATAAATTAATTCGAATAATACGTTCGTTTTGATTGGTTAACAAGCGTGATGAAGCACGAAAGCGACGTAAGCAATATGTTTGGCTTTCTCTAAGAAGTAATAGCTTACAGTTTGGTGAAAGAATTAATGTCTTCTTTTTAAAAAAAATAAAACGTGTTCTCTCTGCCTTCACAGCCTGGTAAAAATCTCGACTGTATCTTTGGCTTTCACTGATCTGATCTTGAATTTTCCCTAACATTTGCGTCAGTTTTCACCTGAAACTGAAGGCTTGTAGACCATGTTTTATTTCTTAACTCACAATTTGGACCGTAGTCATTTGAGTGCAATCAAAACTCCAGTACAGCATCGCGTTTATGACTATATGGTAATTATGACTCGTTGGTAATTATAACTTGTTGTTAATTATGACTCGTTGGTAATTATGACTAGTTGGTAATCATGTTTTGAATCCCTCACACTAGATATGCAAAATATCTTAATCAATTTATCCCAATTAAACTTTTTGGTGAATACAGCTCTCTGCAATGTCGTTCTCTGTATTCAGTTGACTGTTTCGAAATTTTAGATTATGCCTCAACAGAGTTTCAACTTAAGATTAAAGAAACTATCCACATTAAAATTAATTTGAAAAGCCTTCTCTCCGTGCTCATATTAAACATGTAAAAAATTCTTTTTTTTTATTAGCTATGTACTCCGAAAGCAATTGTAAAGCTAAGGAAGCTAATAAAACAAACACACACACACATTAAATTGTAATTTTATACTATTATTGAAATCTAGAAAATGGGTTTCTTTTAAAATGTTCGAATAAATGTATATATAGCTCATATCGTAATCAAAACTTGGGATACAAAAAATTGAAAAATAAATTGA
>JAOBRB020311771.1:0-10983 GCA_027575285.2 Zoanthus pulchellus | reverse complement strand
AAAGAGGATTGAATAAAATATCAAAGAGAATCAACCTAAATTGAATGATTGAATATTGCTACAATCGGGCAGGCATAGTGGGCGTCGTAACAGAAAAAGAGAACGAGACACGCTTAACATTTCTTAATTAAAGATGACACTGTTTCGTGTTGTATTTAGTTTTCTATAATCCCATTTCCTTTATAGCCTTGTTGCTCCTGAAAATTTGCCTTTTGCTGCTAAAATTCTGAAAAATTCTAGTTTACAACATGGCATAGCTGCCTTTTTTCGTGTTGAAAACACTTAATCTTGTTTAAGCCAATATTTATCGACATGTGTGTTGTTTAAATCAAGTTGAAATCATTAATCATTATTGTGTCAGTTTGTATATCAAGAGACAAGAGACAGTTGTAGCAACATACCAAAACCATATGTTTGGAAAGTAGAGTAATATAGAATGGTCTTCAAAAAAGTTGAGTGCATAGTCAACTTAGATTTTTTAAGTAAGAGTTACTTAAATACTCTTTTTGTTTGAATTTAAGTCCAATTTCAGATATTCTACAAAACATTAAATAGAAACTATGCTGAAATGTGTTTCAACCTTACTTTAAAAATGCACACCCTTTTGACCTTGCCGATAATATCTATGAATGACGCTTGAAATCTCAGCAAGATTGAGAAACCGACATGAAATAAAAGAATAAACTCTATCAACATTTAATCACCGATAAAAGAAGGCTTTCAAAGATTTTGTTCAAGATTTATCAAATTTAAAACAAAAACTCTTTTTCAATTTGATTTAACCAATTTCCGTATACGTACATCCAATGACATTTAAATTGTTTTGTATTTGGATTACATTAACTTTTTCGACAAACATATGGTAAAAACAAGGGCAAAAGCGCCAATCTCATTAACCCCTCGTTAAACAGTTGATGCGATGCTATATTTTGTAGAACATTTGTTTGGTAAAAAAAATGCATCCGCTTTGGATTTTGTTCCAACCAGGAACCGCTAGCTATTTTTGGCAGCAAAATTTGATTTTTTGATACCGAGATAACAACATCTTATTGTGCTCACTGTTTTGTTTTGTTTTCAATTTGTTTTGTGATTTGGTTTTATTTCTAAGAGTAGTTTTAGATTTTCATAATTTTTCTATTGTTGCACGTGTACTGTACACGTTTTTTTTACAAGAACCAATAACTTTCGGCTGATGCTGGGTTGTTCTTAAATTCTTGGCGATTTCTGCCTCAAGACCAAGTTGTTCTTAAATTGTCCTTATTTCAATTCATGATATTTCCAAACAGTGGATTAGTTGGATGGAACATAAAAAAAGGCGCTAAGAATTACAAAACAATGTTCTAAACGACCACGAACAATTGAACTGCCGATATTTAAACTGTTCTGTATTTACCTACTGGATTTTCCAGCCGATTTCGACCACAAATCAATTATGTACACAGATCCGACAGAATCTACATTAGAAAACAAATTTTAGTATGAACTTAAAGTATGTAAAACTCAATTTTTGTACAAGTATTAAATAAAATTCTTAAATTTGTCTGATCAAAATTTCAGACTGGTTAATTTTTGGACAAATCTCAGCCTACGTGTTCTTACGAAGTTTGTTCTTATAAAAAAATTTGTATTGTTGAAACATACACCACTCTTTTGGTAGACGAATATTGTTATTCGCTGTCGGATATATATATTTTCCGATTTTAGGCTGACATTATTTGTACAATTATTCAAAGATTTGGTAAAATATAAGTTTACGTTTTTAAAAAGGCTGTATAGTATCGAAAAGTTTCAAAGTTAATATAGATCTATAGATGGCTTTGCCATTTGCGATATGGGGCATTTGCAATACAGTAATGTTTTTTTTTATTAAAACATGCAGAACTATATAATTTTAAAACAAAAAATGACCCCGAAGAAAACGTTATATACGTCATGATAAGCTTAGTACACTACACGCTTAAATTTTATAAAAACAATTTTATAATGATCACGAGACTCAGCTTGGCCGAAAACTGATTACGAACAATTTAACACGCTCAGGCTGAGCTTGAAAAAGTGAAAATATTTCTATTGAAAGTTTACGGAACTTGTAATTTACGATCTTAATGTACACAGAACCATCGTTTCACATTTAGTAATTATTGCTCCTCATATACTGATATACTAAAAGTTCCTCAGACGATCAGCAGTATTGTTAAATGCCTCGTCTTTTTGTTTCGATAATTTTGATTATTTCAAATGATTTCAAACCGCTCACAGAAGTATAAGAACAAATGAAGAGTAAATTGATGCTAAAACGAAATAGAAATTAAGAACAAAGTACTCGGTTGACGTTATGATTCGATCACGGGAGATTTTCTTTGTGTGTCTCGTATAAAATCAAAATCCTTGAACTTTATTTAAGTATTTTGAAGCCTCCATTCCATTAATCAAGTGTGTTTAGTTCCGTGATATTTAAAGCAAGGATATGTTGTAATGAAGTTGATTTTTCGAATGAAACGAAGTAAAGGTGCTAAAACAATCATTTCGTTTTTTTTTTAGTTTCCATGTAGCTGGTGTGTACGCATAAATCGAAACTGAATATAAGTATTTTTGAACAATTTTAGGTAGAAAATAATCTTAAAGAATTTCTTAGTTTTGCGAATATCGTTAACGTTTACATGGAATTTTTAACATGTCTGATTGTGCTATATATATTTTTCCTAGAGCTTCAAAGGTAATAGATATCTGTAATGCATATATGGTTTTGCCATTGATGAGCGATTGCGCGATTCATGTAATCAATTCTTTTCTAAACATGCAAAAACATATTAATTCCTAAAAAACAAAAGCCTCGTCATCTTTCATAAAATATTCTTGGAGTTTGACCATTTTTATGCAGACTCAATATTTAATAAACTATATTCGTATAAGGATGCCCTTTGTCCGCACTACTGCTTGCTTTGGCACTTGAGCCCCTGGCGCATTCAATTCGAAAAAGCTTTAAGATTTTAAAAAGGACTAAGGGTTGACGACAAAGATACAAAGCTTTCGTTATACGCAGATGATACCACATGACAACATTTCTGCGTGATGAAGCTTCGACGTACGAGTTATTTTGCTAAAGAAATTTAGTGCCTGCTCTGATTTAAAAATAAATAAGTCGACTGAGTGCGACGGACTAAAGCTTGGTTCAAAAAGGGATAATGTGAATAGTACGTCCTTTGATATTAATTGGTTAGAACAGTATGTTGTCGCACTGGGTATTGCTTTCTCTTCAGTGCTGTAAGAACTTTTGCGAAAAGTTGAATTTGAATTACATTAACTTTTGCGAAAAATGGAATTTTGACGATAAATTAAATATGCTAAAAAATGTGCTCAACTTACTGTCTACCAGAAGCCTCTCCCTAATAGGCAAAATAAATGTAGTAAAAATTAACCCTCACGATCTCTAAACAAAAGAATTTGCGAAAAAAAGTAAACGAATTTAAAGGATTTTTAAACTTATTAGGAATTATACAAGCCAGATAAGATAAAACCAGAAACACGCTAATTCGCCCCATTGTAAAGAAGGAATGAATATGGTAAATTTCGAGATATTAAAGAAATCTTTGAGAGATGCCTGGGTTAAACGTTTAGCTGATAGTCCGGACGACTGCAATTGGAAGTCCGCTTTCCTTGAATCAACTAAAGCGTTTTGACTTTGAGGCACATTAAATAAGTTTTACAGTGTAATTACAACCTCAAAAACTTAAACGTCGCATGCACGAACCAAAAGATGGAAACATCATTAAAAGGGAATTAATTTGGAACACCCAGTTCATTACAATTGATCTTCCTTGGCATAAAGGTGGAGTAAGTCAAATAGCAGACCTCCTTGACGAACACAACAAATTCCTTACCTTTAATAGTAACTGCGAAAAATTTCAATACATTAAAACTAATTTTTTTTATATACAACATTGTTATTGATGCTATTCCAACTTATTGGAGAAAAACTCTATTATCACCAACCCAGGTATCGAGCACATATCTAGTTACGCCTTGCCACCTCAAAATGTTTCAGCAAAAGCTGTCCAATCATTACTTATCGAACGATCCTCCAGCCCCAGTGAAACAGACACAAGGCTAGCTACTTGGGTTTAGACGTTAAACTGTAGTACTTTTTATCTTTTTAAATTACAATTGAAAACAAACCCAGATGCTTCTAGTTTCAAAATTATTCATAATATAACTCCATCCAATCTAAAAAAAAGAAAGAGTGTATCGCAAACTTTACTTGTTCCAACTTATTCGAACTGTTATTTTCGCCTTCTCTCAATTTACTGCTTATAACGAGACAAGCCGAGTTGTGGTTAATATAATGGGAGAGTTGAATTTGGTTATGCTTTAAAGGTTCTGCCGGCCGGTATTTTATATATTTGCTTCATTTGCTACGTTTCAACTGGACGCTCATATGATACACTCATTTATTTTGAAGAATATTCTTTTTTAGACTGAGGCGATAAATACATTCTTTTATTATCCAACTGCACGAATAACCGTACAAATAACACGATGAAAAGGTCTGGGGCGAGTACAAATATCCAGCCGTATTTCACATTTCGAGCGATATTCGTACTCCAGAGAACTTGTTTTACCGCTCGTGTCGCAGAATTTTGTTTTTATTTTTTCTCGAAAAAAAATTGGATAACAAATCACTTATTAGACAGTTAAGTATGTAGTATGGCTAATATTTTTACTCGTCCTGTGTATTTTGACTCGTAAAAATATCCAGCCATACTACATACTAAACTGTCTAATAAGATATATATATTCAGGTTAAAAACATTCTTACGAATATTCTTAGTTTCGGGAACACTGATGACATGAATTTTGCGTTTTTAAAATGACTGCGTTATCAAAGAGTTTCATATCAAAGGTAATAGATCTGTACATAGATGGCTTTGCCATTTGGGATTACAGTACAATTACGTTGGGGTCATCAGTACACTAGATTAGCTTTCGCTATTTAGATGATCGTAACTTGCTCTCTTTTAATCCATAGTTGTACTATATGTTTATTTACCTATGCAGTTTTAACATTTTGATGAAACATGTAAAATTGAGCTGAGTTAAATGAATTGAAAATTGAATTGAATTGAAATTGCAGAGTACACGCATGTAATCAGTAATGCTTTTTTCAAACATGCAGAACTATGTTCTTGACGAAATCTGCTTCCAAATAAGACGTTATACATCATGATAAGTATATACACTATAACAACAACCTTATAAAAACACTAAGTCTAAGGCTCAGATTATCGGGAAAATAAAAACATTTTAAGAACAAGCTCATACAGGCTGTGTCTAAAATAGTGACAATGTTTCTACACGCTTTCTTTTATAAGAACCAGTAACTTTCGGCTGATGCTGGGCTGGGCTGTTCTTAAATTTTTGGTGATTTGAACCTCAAGTTCTTCTTAAATTGTTCTTGTTTCCTGATATTTCTAAACAGTTGATTAGTTGATCGTAACAATAGAGCAACGCTATGAATTACAGAACAAGGGACTAAATTTACAGTACTACATCGTAAAGTATCAAACATGCAAGCAATGTATTGGAGCATTCAAGTTTTTGTTACCGTTTTCAACTGCTTGAAAGAAATGAAATGAAAAGAACGGTTTAAAATCTTAGCATGAATTTAGAGTATGTACGTGTAAACCTCAATCTTTGTACAAGGATTTAATAAAATTCTTACTCTGCGAGCAGAGTTTCATTTACACCCGTATGGAGAAGTCTAAATAAGGCTCTGCTCGCACGGTATAAAATTCTTCAATTTGTTTGATCAAAATTTCAGCCTGGTGCTTGTTCTTCATTTTTGGACAAACTTCAGCCTGGGTGTTCTCATAAAGTTTGTTCTTATAAAAAGAACGTGTAATTCTAGTTGAAACATGCAGAACTATATTCTAACCAAAATCAGAGCCAAGACTTTATTCTTAAAATGTTTTTAAAACTTGGTTAATATCAGCCTCAATATTAATATAAAGGATATTCTTATAAAGAAAGAGTATCTATATATATTTTGTGACAGTTAATCAATACTGTTACTACCTTTTTTATACTATAGCAGGCATTCCAAGAAAAATGGCTAAATCAAAATCTTATACAATGAAGAGGATTACTAAAACATACGCGAGATTCTCCTAGACTTTGTTCATTATTAATTCGTATAAAGTGAAAAAAGTGTAAGTGTTGCGAATTCCTATTGTCTCGTAATTGATTAACGGATACTTATAGAAAGTCTACCCGACAGTGATACAGATTTGTAATGAAAAGTCAGCTGCCGGAGCCTAAAACTGACGAAAGCTTCAGTGTCCAAAGTAATGACAAAGATATTGCTATATACATTGATCTTGTTATATCGGAAATTGGCGCTCACATGCAAAGACTTGGCAAAGGGAAGATATTTTTTGGCTGGGCTCCTAACCCAAATACATTGTTAATCTAGGCCTAGAGTTATTTTATTAATCCAGGTTCCTTCTTTGGGCCTTATAGGTTGCTTTCGGTTGAAATTTTTGAGTGACTCCATGTTTCTTAGATTGGTACAACTGAACAATATTTTGTAAGAATGCAAGGCTTTACTAACTAATGAAATGTTGTTTCATTGTGTTTGTCCTATAAGCCTAGGTACAAACGAACAGTATTTGATGGGAAGTATCACAAAGCTTTAAGGAAAAAGTTACTATTTGAATAATGTTCTAAGCCAGAATTAAGTTAATCAGAGTTTAGAGTTTTGAGGAAGGACGAGTACTACTCAGTAGATAATCCTATATAGAAAGAGTTGCTCTCAAAACTTATGATTCTAAATGTAATTAAAAGTATTTTAAATATAACGACGGCAGAATAGTAGAATACAAACCTATGTTTTTTTGGCTAAACCCTTAATTCCAGCGAGCAACGATCACTTGCACTTACTGACGCGAAACCAAAAGCTTCACTGCCGGATGAAGCGACCCCTTTCAACTCTTTGAAGGGCATAAACTATTTATCAACAGCAATTAACGTATTGATGTATTGTTGACAGCTTTGGCAGGAAAATCAAAATTTATGAATTATCAGGTTTAATGAGTAGGTCATTCCCGTATCTTAATAACTCTTATGAATGCCACATTTGTTACGTGTGAAATGCTACCCGTCTTTTCCGCAAACTTTGATAATATCATGCTTCAATAAAACGTACTTTAACCCTTTCAATCCCAGATAAGTTTTTCAGTTCTCCCAACTTGTTCCTATACTTTCTATTGAACAAGTTTGAGAGAATTTCACTGTTAATCTTTTGTAGTTTGCATTACTTGATCAACTCTCAGTTTCTTATCACCAAATGTTTTATTTTGTATGTGTTATGTTAGGAGAAGTTGGTTGTTGATAACCGACTGGGACTGAAAGGGTTAATGATAAAAACAAAACCTGTTTCGTCAGGAAAACACCGCTAGTGATCAATCATGAATCAGTTTATAACTTGGTGTGGAAAACGGCAAGCTAATCAAAATACTTGCTTTTGCCTTTGGTAAATGCGGCGTTCTTGTATATAGTTCACTATTTTTTTCGCTTCAAGAACATATGCTTCAACTATCAACATATTGTATCGTAATTTGGCATGAAACTCCTTAATTAGCCAACTTAATTATCCAACAAACTCTTCTTACAAGAACCACAAGTTTTGCCGATGATAATTGTTCTGAATTTTTTGCCTATTTCTATCTCACTTTATCAATCGTTTGTTTTTAAAAATTTGTGAGCGGTTTGAAATGGTGAAAAATTTCGAAACAAAAACACAAGGCATCGAAAAACAGTGCTGTCAATTTAGTATTACATAAATACGTTTATCATTTGGAGCAATTTGCGCTTATTAGTTATTTTTACAAGAACAACTTTATTAAAACAATGAGGCTCAGATTGGACGAAAATTCAAACAATTTATGAACATGTTTAGGCTGAGGCTGAAATAAAGCGGAATATTTCTCGTTGAAACATTAATTCATTTTACTTTATTGACATGTTTTGCTCTACAAAGGGGGCCGGGCAGTCGGGCACACCCACTGAGCCGAGCTCAATTTACGGGGTTCCCGAAAAACAAATTTGAATGAGAATATCAAGATACATTATAAATATACTACACAAAAATGACTTAATATTACTGAAGCTGTGCGCATAGCGGCATGATCAGCAGTACAGGGTGTCCTTTAAAGACTGCAGTGGGCGGGCATGATGACGATTAACACAGACTGTTTTATATATATTAGGAAGGTCAGGGTCGTATATAATAGTAAGAAAATAAGGAATGCTTTTAAATATGCTATAGTAAGGATGAAGGGTTTCTACTAGACAGCGGTAACAAGTTCCATGTTCTTGCAGCTCTAATATAAAAAGAGGTTCTAAATGTTACTGTTTTTGCTTCAGGAAGATCAATCAGGAACCCTGAGTTAGCATTTGAGCTCCTGGTCTGGCTGGCTTGGATCAGTTTTAGCGACACTGACATTTGCTTTATACAGATACACAAAGTCTAGATACTCACGACAATAGGTCATTTGCAACATGTTTCGTCTCGAGTCTCTCCGGTTAACTAGTGTCAGCACGAAAATTCAAACATGTAACAATTTCGCTTCTTGGGTCTAAAAAAGTACCGACTACTTATACTGACTTAGGTCGGCATACCACATAGTGGTCATTGGTGATTCCTCTCACCTCTACGACCCGGGATAGATTCCTAGGCTCGGCATGTGGGCTGAGATTTGTTCATCTCAATCTGACTCCAAGGGTTTTTCTCCGGGTACTCTGGTTTTTCTCCCTAGCTATGCAAATTCGACTTTCACGCCAAGATCTGAGCCGTAGAGCTATATTAAACGTTAGCCTCTGGCTAGAAAGAAGGGGCAACCACTTCCTTATGAATATTATATTATATTATTATATTATTATTATTATTATTATTATTAATGCTGTATCGTTAGGCTTCTATCGTCTTGTTACTTACCGTGTGGTTGTAAAAGTTTTTCGAGATCTCCAAGTTTTGAATTAAAACTAAAATTAAATGCATCAGCAGCTAGTAATATAAAGGAGCTATATGTATATATCCATGGCGCAGTGAAAAGTTACCACTAATTTTGTTCGTTAGTGACATTAACTTCCTGACAAAAAATCCGCCATATTGGTTTAACCGTGAGTACGATAAAAGGGAACTAGGACAGTCAACTGGGACTGGCTGAAACCGCAGACTGACAAGCAACACAGGCTTCGATTGTCCTAGAAGTTTCGTCTCAAAAATGTTATAAGACTAGTAGCAATCAAAGATGTACGGAAGTGCTATGAGCTCTAGTTCAGTTGTTTCCAGTTTTAGTGGTAGTTTGCAAACGTTTTTTGCGAAAACAAAATTTGCATTAATACATTGTTAACTTTTCTAGTCTGATTTTTAGTTGACCTACCAGCATGTTAAATCGAATATTTCGATACATTTGATAAAGAGTATAGCTGCATGCTTGAAGTATATGAAATCCTTTAGCAGTTGTTTTTTCTTGCTATCCATCAGCTTATATCTTTCACGGTGAATGAATTTTCTTCACAAGTTCACAACGGGTCACGTCAGTGAGCACGCCGTTCTGATGTAACTGTAAACATATATACAACGAAAAGATGTTTTAAACCAAGGTAATTTTTAAAATTGGACCAAAACAAACATGTTCCTTATTTGAAATTTTTATACAGTGTGCATGTGATTAAACTTAAAATAATCTCAAACTACTAACATTAAGCCCCAAAACACTCAGTGACAACTTTAACGATTTTTCAAAACTCCAGTCTTCAACTAATCGTACTGAACGGACCACGACTATTGCGCATGTCAGAACAGTGGCACGTACGGTGTCAACATGAGAACAAGGTTTAGGTACAGACAGAGCCCATCGTATCTCTGGTACACTGCTCAGCCCAGAATTTCTTGCGGCCGTACACAGCATTTATTTCGGCTCAAGCATTTTATTTCTGTAACGTACCTTGCCAATAAAGCAAAAATTTACCTTTACCTTTAATTCATTGAAATCCAAACCTTTACTAGATCTACCACAGGTAGCACAAGAAAATAGACCCAATGTTTATTTAATACTGCAAAGGATATTTTATTATGATTTGCAATTAGCCTCGCCGAAGTACAACGTTGATCACGCGTGAAAGCATACAAAATGGTTGCAGAGCATGCTGGGATTACTGTAATATCTACTGCTATACTTGTAGAATCTCTACATAAATGATGATTTTAAACGATGTGTCGTTATATTTTGTGTTTTACCAAGTCAAATTTGGTGCTTGTTGCAACTTATGTTTCCTTGTCATTGTTCTACATATAATATAATAAAACTTAAAAAATTGCCGTTTATCATCAAAATTTTCTTAAATTCCAGACCTGCCAACTCTCCTGTGGTTTTGTCGGGAGACTTCCGTTTTCGGCAGGAGAATTTCCCCCATTTTTCCCAACCTCCCGGGACTAAGGTACTGAATCTCCCGGGTTTTTTTAAAGTTTAGGAAAAACTTTAAGTATATATTTAATCATTGCTATTTTATTGATTAGTCGATCTAAAACTCATGTCGTCAACAAGAATAGAAATCTCCAGGTTTTTTTTGCTATATCTACATTTCTACATTCATTTCCAAGTTTTATATTCCCCGGGATTGGCACATCTCAGTGGCGGATCCAGAAATTCTAGAAGGGGGTGAATAATACAAAGAATGTAGGAGAGACTTTTGGAGAAGAACGGTGGCAAGTATAAAAAATGTACCAGAAAATTAAAGAAAAAAAGGGGGGTGAAAATCCAACCAATTCACCCCCCTAAATCCGCCCCTGGGTCTAAATTCATTGAGGGAGGGCGCTTTTTTAGGGATAATGCTTAAATTATGGAAATATATTCTTTTGGGCAAACAGTTTCAATATAAATAAAATAACGAGAAGATTAATCATTTTTTAAGACTTGTATA
>JAOBRB020311677.1:0-10984 GCA_027575285.2 Zoanthus pulchellus | reverse complement strand
ATTGATTGATTGATTGATTGATTGATTGATTGATTGATTGATTGATTGATTGATTGATTGATTGATTGATTGATTGGCTCAATGTTCTTGTGAGTGGAGAAAAACAAACAAATTATACAGTAAACTTGGCAGTTCATTAAAACTTTCAAAAGCTGTTGAAACTATTTTTATAGCAAATCTAGGTTTCAGTTTTTCTTCTACTGATTTAAAATTTGGAAGATTTTAAATTAACATGTACAGCTAAATAAGAGAAGTTCAGAACTGTGTCAGAGTTTTTCAAAAATTTTAAAAAGTTTTTAAAACTTCCAAAAACGTTGACAAAGTTTTGAACTTCAGATATTTAGCTGTGAATTAACCTTAGCTACCAAATTTCAAATAAAACTCCACCACATTTTTTTACAAAAGTGTTACTTAGAGTTTTTGGTTGTAATGTAAAAACATTAAGCTCACTTTGGAGGTCAGAAAATAAAGCTTCTGTTTTCTTTATTAATTTATTCAAAATTATAAAATAAAACTTAAACAGAGTTTTATAGAATTTTTTAAGCTTTTTAGTGATACATACATATACTGTACTGTAGGTTTATAAGATTACACTGCAAAAAAAAACAGATATGCCCTTGGCTGAACTTGCAGGCTGTTAATGGTTAAAGGAATTGAAAATTTCTGCAGGCCTGTACATGATGTGTCCCATGGAGTAAGATGTGGGAGGGTTTTAAAACAAGAGGTGCTTACATATCAATGCTCCAAGCTGCAACCATTTTGGTTACCATGGTAATTTGAGTTTTAGGCAATGAAAAATGTCTGAACAATTATTGATTTGCCTACATCCTTCTTTGCATTTAACTTTTATAGGTGAAATGTACAAGACCACAAGACCAAAAACAAAAACCTTGTTTTTTTTCAAAAAGTTTGGTATTAAGGAAAACTTTTTAAAAAGTACAGTATGGTTGCCAAAAGAAGATACAAACTTTTTTAAAAAAACTATGCTTGGAGTATGTGCACTGTTATATATTAATATAATTAAATATTGCTTGCGTTTTTGAAGATTATTCATATTGGTATCACTTTACCATAGAGCTGAATAACTGCTGATATCGATGTTGTACAACGCTCTCCATTTCACTAGTGTTGCAGTGGTATTGTGTTCCAGGCAATGGGGAGATGATCGATGAATATTATTTTTGTTCTCAGGTTGAAGCAGGAATTATTTTTGTTGAAGACTAAACACTTAAAGAATTTTTTTAACAAATGTGCATACAGTACCTCTCCCTCAAAAGCCAAATGCTTGGACCCTTGTATGTTCGGAATAATTTTTTATTCCTTGCATATAAGTTAATCATAGGGCACAAAAAGTTTACATAAATCAATGCTAAAGTCATTGAAAATTTTTGGCCTATGTACTAACTAATCATCATCATCATCATCAACCCAGTTTTGATTCTGTTTTATCCCCGTAATCGAGGGTGGCCGGATTTACCCCACTCTACCAGCAATCTCTCCTAATCCCATTCTCCATGCATCTCGCTCGATTCACTGCATCCTCCCTCTTCAAACCAACACTCCTACTCTCCTTCTCCACCTGCGATCTTTATGTCTTCCTCGGACATCCTCGCTTCATTTTTCTCTTCACTTCAAACTCCAATGCCTTCTTCAAAACATGCCCATCATCCCTCCTTATAATAAACACGTACATACCCATACCATCTCACTCCATTTGCCTTTGCCATCTGAACCACTGTTTCCTTCAATCCCATCATCTCTATTAAGTCTTCAGTCCTCCTTTCCATTCATTTCACACCACACATTGTTCTCGCCATCGCTCTTTCGGTTCTTCTTGGCCTATAAAATTACTACAACTAATCCAAGAATAATTATCATAGGGATGCATAAAAACAGGAGAGCATTATCATGGGATTTAATGATGTTGGAAACTTGGAAAAAATCTTAACAGAGTTTCCATTCTTCCCACCTGTTTTAAATTCTGCTTTAGAAAAGAAAATGTTGTTTAAATGCTAAATACTTGAGATTAACAAACCCTGTTATTAAACTGTGTATAATTTTGAGACCATTTGGCTGATAAAATTTGTAAATAACTTCACCAACTTGTGTTAATAAAGGTTTTCATCCAAATATTTGTGTATTAGTCTTAATAACTATTTTGTTAACAGTTTAGAAAACTTGATATTGTACAGTAAGTTGCAAATTTCTTTGGTACAAGTTGCAAGATTCAGGTACCTGAGTTACAAATTTGGTACAAGATGCAAACTTGGTATTAGTTGCAAAATTTGGTTTAAAGGCCGGCGCACACTTGAGGTAAACAGCTGAGCTCTTTGCCTCGTGAGACAGTTTGCTGAGCTGTTTTCGCATGTATGCGGCAAAATTTTGGTGAGAATTTCGCCTCGCGAGGTCATGAGACAAAAATCTGTCATGTTTGATAATTTTTGCCTCACAAGGCCAATTTCTCATTGTGTGCGGACAACATGAGCATCTTGCTGAGCCAGATTACAATTGAAGTCAATAAAATCGCGTTCTGTGGTGGCGTCATTGTTGCATGTTTTGACACAGAAAATGGCGAGCGCTAGTGTCATTAATGACTTACTGAAATAAAAAACCTTATTGAGTTTTGTCTTCGTCTTCTAAGAAGAAGAAGAAGAAGAGCCACGAGAGATAATTGTTCAATCCCCGCCATTTTGTCTGCTTGCCAAGCAAAAATGACGCCATTTTCTCAGATCTTTTCAGTCAAAACAAAGATGATGCAATCACAAAAAGCGATTTCTTTGGCTGAAATTTAAATTTGGCTCAGCAAGATCCTCACGTCGTCCGCACACGATGAGAAATTAGCCTTGCGAGGCAAAAATTCTCAAACACGACAGATTATTTTGGCAAAAGTGCGCGAGGAAAAATTCTCACCAAAATTTCGCCGCATACTTGCGGAACAGGTTGAGCAATCTGCCTCGCGAGGTAAAGAGCTCAGACGTTTACCTCAAGTGTGCACCGGCCTTAAGTTGCAAATTTGGTACAAGTTGCAAAGTTGGTACAGGTTGGGAATGTGGTACAAGTTGGGAATTTGATGCAAGTTGCAAATTTATTACAATTTGCAAATTGGGTACAAGATAAAAATTTGGTTCTAGTTTAAAAAAGCTTCATATAAGTTGAAAATTTGGTGCAAGTTATATATTTGGGACAAGTTAAAAATTTAAAAAAAAAGTTTTGAAAAATAAAATGTTTATCTTTCAAAACTTTGCTCTTATTTTGAGAGTCGTACTTCTGGTGGAAAATACAGTTCTGAATTATTATATTTTTATACATTAGTTCAAAAATGTGTCCATCGTGTTCACCTTTTAATACTTTAAGTAAAATTTTTATAAACATTTTATAAATAGTAGAGATTTTAACTCTATGCGCGAGTAGCAAGCAGTGCTTGAAGACAGTGGTATAGCACAATTGTCAATTCATCTAAAAACAAAGCTCTCCCGTAATTTTTGTTGAAGGCTTGGAAGGTTATGGTTACATAGAGTTGTTATAGGTGTTTTAATGACTTTAAATAACTAAAGTCCACAAATTTACAAATTTTTTGTAAATAGCTTAAGGAAGAACTTGCCTTTTTCGTCAACTTCCACATTCCTGCACAAAATGAACTCCACCACGTGGTCAGGAACTGTTGAAAAAATAAAAACTAACTTACTTTTTACAACTTTAAACAGTTGAAATTTCTTGAATATCAAAAAGTTCATCTAATTTCAAAAGTTATTTATATATAAAGCATATTGTGAGTTTCCTAAAAGAAGTTTGCAGAAACTTAAAATGAATGTAAAGATTGTCAACGTACTTCAAATTTTAGTTTCGTCAGATATTTTGACACAATTTAGGGAATTGTCAGAGACAAACCTATTTGAATGAACTTATCGAATTTATGTTCTCTCTCTTAAGTAACCGTTAGACTTTGCAACTCCTCCATGTTCAATTTCCAATAATATATTTTATATGTCGTTCTGCCGGAGGAAAGTTTCTCCAAACTCTCATTTCTCTCCGCTAAACACGACTGTGTCAAGGTTAAGTTGCAACCCGCGCAAAATTGATTTCAGCCAATCAAAATGCAAGAGATTTTGACACATTCCCCAAATATTTGCTCACTGCGAAAAGAATTCCAACCATTCAACTACTGATACTACATAACAATTAACAAAAACTCAGCGAACTGGAATCTATGAAACACAAGAACTTTTTTGAGAAAAAAAGAATTTAGAAATACAAAATGTTCATTCTTAATTGTAACTAAACGAGCCTTTGCCTCAATGGCTACTTACGGTGATGTTCACGGGTTAGGCACGATACCAGAATGTTCGCTCATTTTCTTATAAGAACAACTTTATTAAATCAACAAGGCTCAAATTGGCTCAAAATTGAAAATGAATATAGGAAAAACCTTAAAATGAAGCTCCGAATTTGGTATCTATGAAAATGTTTACGTAGAGACCAAACTCATAAATTAACTTAACAAAAAATTTTAAACACAAGACACTTCATGGTGTTTTGCCTTGATTGTTCAATTCCTATTATGTTTTTTCTTAAGTCTGAGCTGCCTGGAACAATAACACAATTATGAACAATTTGAGAGTGGAGTCACAAAAAAATTGAGTACCGAGGCACGGAAAAATGTGTGTATCAGAGAAGACGAAAATTGGCAATGTGCCAACGTGATACATTCCAACGTTCTGCTATTGTATTCAGTAATTAAGGAGTTGATTCAGTTGTTCATTATTTTATTAAACTTGGAGACTCTTGGCTAACTGAAATAAATCCCGGGTTGTTATTTATCAATCAGCCATTTTTCTGAGTTTTGTAAACTTGAACTTGTGGCGTTAAACAAACAAATTAGTAAGATAACATATAAATCTTCGTATGGAGAATGAACTAGGATTTTCCACAGAGACGTTTTGAGGCAAGGAATTTTATGGCCAAAAAGTTCCCGTTATAAACTGGAGTTCAAATCAACCCAGTACAGTACAAAACTGACATAACTCGAACATGTAACCTTTCATAGATGTGATCTCTCAGCCAATAATGTATTTTATTTATTATAAAGAATATAATTAAATTACGTTTGTAACGTTTTTCTTAATGTCTCACCGGCCACCCTGAAAACCCCACCCTCCTCTCCACAAGCGGGACTTTACCAATTTTGGGACAGCTCCTAAAGTCTGTTTTAATGCAAGTGGGTAACCTGTTTAGGATAGTAGGAGTAAAAAAATCTTGTAATTACATTTAATTTTACACAGCGGGTTCCCGGGTAAGTCCAGGCCAATTTTGCAATTTTTTTATTTTGAGCAGCACAGTTTTTCTTAAAGTGTCTGGGTCGGTCGGTTGGAAGAAAAGCGAAAAATAAAAGTTTTTTGATAAGTGCCCATCAAAATTCTAAATTCAGTTGACGACTTGGAATTAAATACGTAATGGCAATCATTCTGGACCGTTTGTGTAAAGAATTGTAAATGGTACAAACAGTTTTTAAGTGTCGACTTTCACGCACAATTTTGTTTTAAACTAACCAAATTCAACATGTGCAGCAAAGCGAACACAAATTGCTTTCAAATCGTTGTCAAGCAGACATGAAAATGAAATAAACAATACGCTATACAAATCTAGCTACAACGTTATAGCGGTTTTATTTTTTTGTTAAGAAAACTGGAAAATTTGCAGCTTAAAAGTTCCAGAAATGATAACAACGATATTTCATGTATAAAAATATTAAATGGTAAATATAAATAAAGTGATTTCATTACATTTGTATTTGTGATGTTGTTCCAATTTTTTAGTCCAGTGCTAATTAAAACTACCGTACGTCATATTGTCACTTATGAGATAACTTGCGCTTGTGTTTCAAAGAATTCAAACTGGCTTGTTAATTTGGACTGGCCACGGTCTGTGAGCTAGGCTCCGTGTTTCATTTAAGAAATAAAACATTTTTTCTGTGCCTTCATAGCACTATGAAAACCGAGGTGCACGTTTGGGAGAATTCGAGAGCTGATCATGCGTCTCGTGCTTCAATGATCTGCTCGAGAATTTCCCAAACGTGTGTCGAAGGTTTTCATAGCGCTATGGAGGCACTGAAAAAATGTTTTATTTATTTTATAAAATATTTATTCCACTTTCAGGACCCTGAGAAAGAGAATTACAAACGCATTGTTATTTGTGTTTATTTCATGATCATTTCGGAAAAATCTCCTTACAAGGACTAGCTATAATACGTCATTTTTATGCTTCATTGGCCTATGAAAACACACCTCTCGGCCAATAGAAACCACTGTACTATCTTAAATATTTCATAATGCCTTTTGTTCTTATTTTTCTGTTCGACGTTCAGTATGATTTGCAACGAGTTGCGTCTAAGCATCGTTGGTCCATCGTGGAATGTTTTTTTAGCCGTAAATTTGTTATTCTCGTCGCTAAACTTAACATTTGCTATTTGGTCAGCGCAAACTTGGCCTGCAGAAGTCTTGCATAACTTTTCACTAAAGAATGAAAAGAATTCCTTGTGTTTTGAGCTGCATCATCTTGGTCCCTGTGCTTGGACGGTTCTATTCTTCGTCTTTTGTCTGGTCGTTGCCTAGTAGGTTCGGCCGTTTCAAGAACAAGAGAAAGCGAAACAAATACCCCTGTATGCCATTGCTTGTTGGAGGGTGATTTGGTATTCAAACTAAACCCGGGCCTGGTAATGGCATTCCGTCAACACCAATCTCAGTCTTACCGACCATTTACAAATAATAACCTGATTACCATCCAATTTTCCCACCGCTCAATCACCGACCAGTGTAAACAACGTCCAATCTGTCCGTAACAAAACTGCTGTGATCTTCGATTATATCTGCGAGCATACATCTAACATAGTTTCTCTTACTGAACACTGGTTAACCGATCTAGACTACAATACAATACAATGCAATACAATACACGATTAACCCAGTGAGTTAACACGTGGCTCTGGGCAGTAAGAACTGAGCTTTGCCCCAATGGATGAGTTGCCGGTTACCAGACCTCCTCGGATAGCGCAAGTAATTGTGGGATCGCCAGGGCGCAAATAAACAACACAATCAAGAAGGGAACAGAGCGGAATTACGACTAGTACCGCGATTGAGTTCCAAACTTGATTTTGCAATGGTGTTAAAGGTAAAACATTCAGTGCTTGTTGGTCTAAACATAGGAAGTTGCTTGTTACTCAACCAAATTCCGATGTGTCTTAGTCTAGAAATAGAGTGAAATAATTTGCCCACGCATCACGGGCTGTAAAACGAAACTCTTTTACATTTATAGCTTTGCCGTTCGACTTTGCAATAATCAATTGTACAAAATAAATGTGATAGCATCCTAGTAAATAGATGAAACAGGTATTTGGTTGGTATCTTTACAAAGCGTAAATTTATTCTCAGTAATACTAAAATATTAGATGGTCGTAGCATTGTTGGCGGTGATCACTGTTGTTTTTGGGGATGTGACATTGACAGGAGGTATCCTGAAAAGCAAATCATAAAACCCCACGTTGGCATTTTAAGATTTTATTTACCGCTGGATGAAAATGATAGAAAGAAATGGAGCAAACTTATAAATCGATGGAACTTTACTGCAAAATTTACAAGTAAAGTTTGTTCGAATCACTTCTAGATCACACGAGACCAGATCGCCGTGGAGGGGATTGGGACTGCAATTACTTATCACGAGCTGCTTGATGTCAAAAAGGTTGATGCTGGCGTAAGCGCGTGATATTCGAATGAATTCTCAACATGGTTAGTTAGATCTTGCAGGTATTACATTCGTTTCTCAATTACCTACAAACTACTCTATTCTGAACGCCATCATGTTATCACAACTGTATTCCTCATTGAATTCCCAGATTATCTTGAATCATTGCTGCTTTGCAAGGAATGATCGTTAATAACCGGTGAATTTAATACCCATGTGGACGATTACAGCAACCTAGATGCTCAGATATTCCTTGAACTCCTAGATTCCTTTGGTTTCCTACAACATGTTAAGCAACCAACACAGTGTAACGGTCACACGCTTCATTTAAATCTACATCTATTATGGCAAGTCGGAAACATTTGTTGATGACCCACCGTTGATCTATTTATATCTGACCACGCAGCAATGTCTCGACCAGGTCTCTCCGTGAGAACTAACTCTTACAGGAAAATGATATCCATAGACCTTGACAGCTTTCAGAGATAATTTGTTTGCTATTAGCCAGTCGTAAAGATTACTAAGCTCATCATTTACCGTTGGTTCAAGGGATTTTAGATCTTTATCTGCATATATAAGATTCGTATCGTCTGCGAATAGATAAAACTTCATTTGGTTACAGCTGTTGCAAATATCATTTATATAAACAAGGAAGAGCAGAGGTCCTAGGACTGATCCTCGGGGCCTACTCCAGATAATACTTTCGCTTTCTTAGATCTATATATTCAAGGGGGTTATTTCCGTTATTTGCTTACGATTAGTAAGGTAGGAGGTAAACCAGTCATGGACAATCCCGCGTATACCATATAAATGGTGGAGTTTCTTTATTTAAAAGTATTGCGTGATCCACTGTGTCAAATCCTTTTTGTAAATCAATAAATATACCGCAGGTGTACAGCTTCTTATCCATATTAGTTTGAATTGGATTGGTGATTTCCAAAATAGCATGTTCAGTGGATCACGAAAACTGATATTGCGAATCATAGAAAATACTAAACTTGTCAAGAAAAGATTTCAAGCGAACATACATCATTTTTTCAAAAATTCGGGTGAAGACTGAAAGCTGTGATATGGGTCTGTAGTTATAGATGGGTCAAATTCAGGCCCGTAGCCAGATACTTCGAGGGGGGGTTCTGGGCGTGGGGTGCAGGGGGCCGCCCAAGGGTCCCGGTGGGGTTAAGGGGTGAAGCGATTGGTCAAATTGCCTGGACAACAAGCCTTATTAATATTCATTACTCATGAGGCTACAGACACGTCGTATGACCAGGAAACGGCACGAACGCTAATAATAAACAGTGCAAAAATGCCGCACAAGTCTGTAATAAATTACAATAGATTTGATTTTTGCTAAGAAGGCTCGCTAGCAAAAGGGGAGTTCGCCGAAAAAGGGGGGTTCGCCCGAACCCCCAAAAAAAACCCTGGCTACGGGCCTGAAATTCATCATTATTTTTGTATGTTGGGATCACTTTAGCAAGTTTTAATTTAGAGGGATATACTCCAAGCTTAACTGACTTGTTGATTAATACAGATAGGGACTGACTAAGAATATGTCTTGCTGATCGCAAAATGCGAGCGGGAAAAGAATATAACCCATGAGCTTTGTTTATTGGAGTGTTCATAATTTCAGACTCTATTTCGACTGGCGTAACTGGATTGAAAAAGAAAGAATCAACACTGCATGATTTCGGAAAAAATCCCTTCTGTGAGTAGGGCATTTTGGAAGCGAGGTTATGACCAATTGAGGAAAAATACTTATTCATGATATCAGGATGTATAAAATTTGTTCATGTCCCGGGCATTTAAGCGAGGTGATATGTTTGGTAGTTTTACGTTTGCGACCTAAAAGATTGTTTATACCTTCTCAAGTCTTTTTAATGTTATTTAGATTAACTTCGAAATAGTTGTGGAAAATATTCTTTTTACTTATGCGTGTGAGCGTCAGTATTTTGGTACGATAAAATTTGTAAGTTTTAATATTACCAGAATAATAAAGTAAATCTTTAACTCTTAATTGATCTTCTAATTCCCTTTGTTATCAAGGGTTTTTGTTCTTTTTTAAAACTGCGTTTTGAAACTGGTTTTACTGGGGCGTGCGTATTAATAAGCTTGTTTAGTTTGTTGTAAAATGTAGAGAATGAGTTGTTTATGTCTGCCGTATTACAAATTGTACTTAAATCAGTTTGAGATACGGCTCATTAAGGAACTTTGTCTGAATAATTTGAGTAGTCACGAGTTAACTTTTTAGATTTCGCTTGAACATAGAGATCTCGACTAGTAGATGAACTTAGTATACAAAATTGAGAAAAGTGGTCGGTTTGATCCAAGACTATGTTACCACTACAAATGCTATATTCTAGAATATTAATAAAGATGTTATCAATTAACGAATAAGAGTTATTGTGGACTCTTTTTGGCTTGTCAATTGTCGGAGTCAGGTTCAAGCTTTGTAACGATTGAATAAAATTTTGGGCGTAAGCTAGTGCTAGTATGGATATAGAGAAAATTTATGTTAAAGTGACCATTAAAATAAGTTTTTCTATTGTCGATTCGAAATATATTCCTGGAAACGCTCAGGGGAATTATGTTGCCTGTACAAAACTCCGCATATTATATTTGCATTTTTGGAAAGATATAATTCAATAAACAGTGCATGCTCGGAACGCTTCGTTAGAACACCTCTCTATTGTTTGATACTTGAATCATTCATCAACATACATGCCCACACCTCCAGCTGAAAGAGGCGTCGGCAGGTATTCAAATTGTAATGCGGAATCGAAGTATTAAAATCTAAGTTTTCAGTCGTGTTTCTTGTTCTTGTTTCTGTTATGGCTATGATATTAAAATGAAAATTTAGTTCATCTAATAACTGAGTTTGAAAATTTTCTAAGTTACGTTTTAGGCTACGGATATTAGTGTGAATGAACAAAAAATTCGAATCTGGGCAATTATTAATAGCAAATTTACTTTTTTGATCATAAAATCTATGCGGAGCGAAGTATTTGCATCTTGTATTACACCCATTCCAAGATAAACGTTGCCAATTTTAACTTACCGTGTCTTATACGATTTTAAGGCGTTTTAAAGATGAAGCCCGACCATTTTATGGTTATTCTAATTGTATGAGTTGAGATCTTTAATAACATGTATAACTCAAGTGATAGTTATCTAACAGATTTGAAAACATTGCAAGAAAAAGTTCCCATTTCATGCAACTTTGCATGTCTACAAGCAATGTTTATAAAACGGCGAC
>JAOBRB020311676.1:9222-20658 GCA_027575285.2 Zoanthus pulchellus | reverse complement strand
TACATTTTTATTACTAAATTGTTTCTTTAGAAACACCGACGCAGCTCAAACTAGTTTACCGCTAGTTAGTTTTCTATTGTAGATAGACAGTTTAGTAAAAAAAATCAACCTTTTGACTTGTCAGCGGTTAATTATGACGGAGGTTAAGGTATTAGAATGATTAAAACGAGGAATAACATGGTTGCTATGCTGGTTTGGGCTCGTAATAAAAAAAATACTTCGCAAGACCTAGATTGCCCCAAAGATATCAAATTTTCGAAGCAAACCTTCATATTAATGCTCTGAATGTCGCATCCTACGTCATATCACACCGCTGACAATCAAATTTGCGACCACGGTATAAAACCTTTTCTTGAGAGTTTTCGTTCCTATATATCATTTCCCAATGTGATTAGACTAATTTACAAAATAACTTCACTGTGTTAATCTGCTACACTAATCAAAATAGGTTTTTGCATTCAGCTCTCCTTTATAAACATGCTAAGAACACACCCTTGGGTAAGAAATGGCGGTAAACTTTGTTTTATTATCACAGCATAAGGTCATGGATCGGCACATAGCCAATAGTGCAAGACTTATTGCAATCAGTAAAATACTTGAAAGTTGTACGACAACAATTTGAAAGACTAATTATTTCTCTTTCTTTCTTTACAACGTTATGCTTCCGTAACAATTGCATTTAAAGGGGAACTCCAGGATGTTAGCAATTTTAATTCTAGTGAAGGTTCTGTCTGTAACATTTCTGGTAAATTGGCATTTGAAGCGGAGTTATTTTCTTTCACAGTCATGTAAAAATCTAAATGAAACTCCGCCATCTTGGAAAAGGACCGAGGGCTCAGAAAGTTGTTAGCGTAACTTCAAATTACGTCACCGCGTTCAAATACACACAAAAAAATCTTTTACAGCTGGAGCAGGAGCAAATACATTTTTGTAACAAAATGTTACTTCTTGTTTAGAACCAATGCAAGTTTGAAAACTCCGCGAAACTGCTGCAATCTTTGTTTGACGCGGTTGCGACACAAATGACTGCTGACCCTCGTAATGCGGCTCACTCCTTAACAAGATGCCGTACTGTCAATTTGTTGTTTTCACAAGTTTAAAGAAAAACTTCTTGGATGTTTTAAAAGTTAAGAGTAATAAATGATTAAAACTATAGAAAAAAAGTATTTTAGTTTTTCCCTGGAGTTCCCCCTTTAAGTACATGTGTTTTTTTTTATTAGAACCAATGACAATATTTTTTCGCGCCAAAATAGCGTGTACACCAATTAGGTACGATTAAACTAGGAACATTTTTTTTCAAAAGAACGTTTTAGGCTAAAATCCCTAAAGAATGTTTAACAATATTCTGCCTAGTCCCAAAAATAAGACGTAATTTTACAGCAAAGCACTGAAAGTGTAACACAAAAACTCTTATCATTATTATGCCGCCACTGACAGATGACTCTCGCGGATTTTTCTTTGAAATGTCAAATGATTTTAAATGTTTAAAAATGGTCGAATATTATTTGAATCCTCAAGGTGCAAACAACATTATTAAATATACTTGTGCTCTAATGATAGAATTTTACCGCTGTCGGTAATCCTTAGAGAAAATCGGGTTTTCTATGTCAATAACAAAGTGTTGTATGGCTAGTTAAAATCAATGGAAATTTGTTTTTCCCCTAATTGGTCAATTATATCACGTGATCTGCTTGCCTACGCTGAAATGTAGGCAGTTCAAATACATTAGAAATCCCAAGATATTGAGCAAGCGATTTTAAACTGAATGGAATAATATCTCGATTCCAGGCAATTATTTCACGCGACTTAACTCAAATTTTGACTCAACGCTCTGATAATTAAGTTAGTGACAAACTGTCGCAAGATTCAAGCCTTTCTGAAAGTAACTCGCCGTTAGAAAGTAGTTAATTTTTTTGTCGAAAATGTAGGCATAATGCAAATTTAAGGTAAGTCAATGCAAACATTCTATTTGCCGCTAATGCGGCTTGTTCTAAAAAAACTGCTTTAGGACTTCTAATAGTTACACACTAAATTGAGATTTTATATGTCTGAATACTTTTTTGGAGGACGACTTAATATTTCACCCCAATAGAAGATAAAGTATTTTTAAAAATAGCTCATCTCAAGCGGGCCAAATGAATATAAAAAAATTATTCAAGCGGCACATTGTTGGTTTGACTTATCCTGAATTATTTTTATTCACAATTATCTACAACTAAATGACAAACAAGTTGAGTATTAACCATTAACTTATTATATGAATTATCCTTTTTGTTACAAAGCTATATTTGTATACAAATGTATCTCCGAAAAGCAATTCAAGAGAAAAAGAAACAGTTCTTTAATTAACAGGTCAAAGTTTTCAAGTTTCCGTCCAATACATTTTTAATTCTTTACAGCACTTTCTTTAAAGTTTCCTTGCTGATAACAAAAAAGCCACTTCTGAATTAAAGAATCTACCCGTTTCGGCGAATCATCCATTAAGATTTGATTTTTAAAATTCACATTTATATCAAGTCTTGTTTTGAAATACGATGTAAACTTTGAGTGATCGGCGCCAAAGTTTACGACCGCCTGTTGACGGCCGACATACAAGACAGCTGTAGTTATTGTAGTATCTTAATTTCCTTGATCGTTACTTTAGTAATAATCTTTTATACTCATTTTTCCATTTAATAATACTTTATACAGTTAAGTTAGCCATCGACAGTATAATCTATCGGACTGGTTAACCTTTTGATCTTTGTCTTGAAGAAAATGTCAAGAAAATGACCACAATTTTTACCAGTTCACTTGTTTAGTTGTTAACGCGATAAACAGAAAGGTTTAAAGTACTTAATAATATCAATAATAAGCAGACACTGAAGCGCGTGATTTTATTAAAACCGCCAAACCGAACGGTTTTTATTTACAGTCCGAAATCCTCAAGCAAGATCACTCCGATAAATGTGTAACAACATTTTATTAATATCATAAAATGGCTGACAACTGGAACATAAAAATGTAATTATTTCTAATTTCTAACGAGTGATAATCATTTCCCTTATTATTTTGCTTACTTGAAAAGTCGGAACTCTTTTTTGGTCTCCGGCACGAGTTCGATGTTTTTAAAGTGAGCGGATTTTGCTTGGTTAGCGATTGGTTAAACCTGACAAGTGGACAGGTGCTTCTCAATTTGAAGTGTTTCAGACAATTGAGAACCCACCCTACTGCTAGGAAACCAATCAAACCGAGTGAAATGTGACATGGAAGTGAAGAATTGAGAGAGTGGCGGGGTGTGTTAAAGGAATCGAAGCGCAGTATTGCTTTGAAAAAAAAGTAACCAGCTGTGCGCTTATTGGCGAAGTTAGAGAGATTATTTTGCAGTTGTCGCCACAAAAGGTGCTTTAATTTCAAAACGAATTTTTGGTGGAAAAGTCTCGAGATTTTACATCAAAATGATAGCTACAAAATAATAGCTTCATTGAAGTTTCTGTTTTTAATTATTTTGATGTGGTTTTTGATTAGCATGAGAGTACAAATCGAACCCAGGAGCACATCATGTTGTAGTAACGACGATATTTGTTCAATATTTAGAAGATTTTAAACACAATTTTCCGGTGTTTTGTTAGTCGAGGTACGTTTGTTATCCGGTGATATTTCTTTGGGCTCCTTAAAAATACAATATATATTGCTTTGTTTACATTCAACTGTGGGATTTTGTTTCCGAAAGGAATTTTGCTTTACCATAATGGTGTCTTTTTGTGTATACTGATAAATATTTGTTTCCTGTGGCCGTACAGATTTGGTTGGGCCTGTGGAGATGACTTTGCTATTACCTATGAATGTCACTAATCTGTATACACCACTGGCAATTATTGAAGGAGAGCAATGTTTGGAGGACGAAAGCTATTTCTGTGATGAGTGGAGCACGTCCGCTGATTTTGACTTTCTTGAAACATGCAACAATTCTACGGAAGGTATTTAAATGGCAATATTAAAAGTCCACTAAATACTTGTTATCTTGAAGTCGCATTTATTATAAAAGCAGTGCAAATGGCAAGGTTACTCCATTACAATAATAACCAACTTGTCCTTGAAGTGTCCGCGCGTGATCAGCGACAAAGTTACAAAAAGATCCGCGACGAAAGCCGCTTTTTTGTTTTACAAACAAACGTGTTCTTTTGTTTAGACGGCAGTTTAGCGCGAGTAGTGTTTTCCTCAAAGTCACTGAAGCCTGTCGCTTCACTAATATTTGTGAGTTTTTAAATTTGAATATAATGTTTGGTTTATTCTATACTCTGCAGATGTTTATCCAGTGAAAGATGCATGTCAAGGCATAAAACGAAAGCACTTAGAAGATTCACCTGCGGGTGGAAACAGTACTACTACTAACATACTCGAGCAGCAAAGATTCGTTCATAAACTTTCGTTTGAAAAACTAAGAAAACTCGAGGACCCAGAGTCGTGTTTACGAAGGTCTGTGTTAATAAACAACACGCTAAAATATCTACATACACAGATTTATCCAGTAGAAACACCGTGTTACGAGTTCTATACGGGTTTTAATCCATCGGATCATCATCGAATGAATATTTCACCTTTGATCAGGAAGCGGTCGTTAACAAACATTCAGACAGAAGTTGTACAGCAGTCAATAAATTCAGATACAAACAGTTCAGAAATGCAAGTCCCGGAACTTTCAAATCCAAGGGGATTTACCACTGAAAAACATGATAAGAATTCCCTTTCAGCAACGCTAGACGATGAACAAAACTCGGTTTTTTGCGAACTCGATAACGTTTTCCACAATTTTATCTGCGCATTGGAGACGTGACCACAACAGCGCTCTGTCATCAACAACAAAATACTCGGAGAGTGTTTTTAGAACTTTATACGCAGCGACAAAGAGAACACGCTATATTATATAATTTAGCAACGGGTAATGATTATATCAAATATATTCTATAAATATACATGTAAATGGTTGGGTATCAATACAAATGTATAAAGATCACAAGATTATCATACAAAACATAGTATTTTATACGCGCATTTGCAAACGTTTGAGAATATCCAAATCTTAAATTATCATAGTTTCTTTTTTTTTTCTTAAACATCCAGAAGTCTGGAACGTCGTTTCAATGTCTATTAATTTAGGCTCAATAAAACGAAAACTTTTACTTTTAATGTGCTAAACTAGTCTACTGTCGGTAATGTATATTAGATTACAAAAGATAGTTATCACCAGTTAGAAGATCTAGATATCGAATTCAAATGCATATTAGCAATTTTAAACATTTCTTATCATTTTAGTTAAAAAATTAAATCAAAGTCATTGATATAAACATAGTTCTATAAAATCTATTGAATTATAATTAATTAGTTACTATAAATTATTTTTAGAAACGTTAAAAATTGTAATGTTTCAGTGTTTTTAATTTAAACTGGTTGTCTTTTGTAGATTTAACTTTACTTATTTTTAGCAGCACATAGTGTAAAATACTAAATTAAAAGAGGGTACATAATTGTTTTTCTTTTCAATTCTTGAGTGTCTGACAAAAAATAGTTTGTATCCCTGGGTCTATAACAGCAGTATATCATTGCTAAATATCTGGTTAAACCAATTTACCAAAAATGATATTTATTTTTTTTTATAAATTTTCCTTGCCTTTTTTAAACTGATAATATTGATGTCTGCTATTTACAGAAACATCAAAATGTATATTCATGAATTACTTATGAAACACTTATATATGTAGATAATATAAACCATTGTGTGTGTTCCATGATAGGCTAAAAGTCTGCTTTAGTAACTGGACATATAATGCAAAAACAGTTTTTCAGATGTATGAACGATAGTGAAGTTATTTTCTAAATTAAGTAATAAAGCAGTATTTTGCTTCTCATTGTAGACAATAATAGAAATAATTATTGTTATGAAACTAAGAACAGACAACAAAAAGAGAGAAAACTCTTCTTTGCCTCATTTTCTCATGACACTAATTTCTTGTGTTATCCAAAGTCATAACATTTTACATTGTTGTCCAAAAATGTGTGCAATGCTGATTTATTCCTTTTATATTTAGTATATAAAGTCATTTATACATATAATTATATATATAAAAATATATTTATATATATTTATCTAGTATATATTTATATATATATTTATATATATAATATAATAACTATAAATAAGTAGATGCAGTGTATACTTCATCATCAGCCATTAAAGAGTGCCCAAGGGAAAACCAGAGCTAGATATATTATATTATAGTATTTATTATAAAGCAACTAAAATCAATTTTTGCACTCTCTGATTAGCTCTCATAACATGTGATATCCAAGACTATTAGTTGATTTTAAAGTAGAAGTCAAAATGACAGGTCAAAATGACAGGAAGTGCCCATGCAAAAAGTAGAAAAAACATCTACTGGGTATACATGTATACCTTTCCTTTAGGGGAAGGATTTATGTGAGTTAACAAATGTCAAATTAGACTCATAAAATATTCACATCATTGCGAAAAAGGCTATTAGTTGCATTTTATTTTAGAATATGTTGTTATACAAAAATATAATTAAATACCTGTCAACTCTCCCAGATAAACTGCAGAGGGTTTCCAGGTTTTGCAGCAAATCTCCCGGTCCCTGGATAAGTGCTGAAATTTCCCGATAATCACTGTTCTCTAAATATTGTATTACTGTATTGCCCAATGTATTCATTAAAAAGGATTTTAAAAAATACTCTGTTCGTGCCTGGTTTTTATTATAAAGAGACAACTCCCAAAAAACCCAAGAAACACCAAAGTTGAAACCCTGTCTCTTGCTCTGTCTCGCTTCGTGTGGTGGAATGGATTTCTGTCGTCACAAGAAGCCTGTTTTCGTTTTTTTGAATCTCCAGGTTTCCAGAAAAATGGAGTTGACAGGTATGAAATTAGAGCAATTTAATTCATTATTTACTTGTTTATATTTAATATGTTGCCAACATTAACAAAACAAATATGTTGAATATAAAGTCTTCAAATTAATTTACAAAGGGACAAGCATGTTTTTAAAAAGCACCACTTTTCTTTTTTGAAAATATTTTGATTCGAGATTTAATCACATGATAAACAGAGGAAAGCCACATTGAATATGCCTTTACTTTTATTTGCTAAAAAAATTTAGTTAACAATGAGCCATTTTTTGCATTATTCTACAACCTTTGTTAAAAAATGCAGGTATGCATGACTTCATACTTAAATTATTTGTTATGCATGCAAATGACATAAAAATATTAAAACAAAACAATTTTTAGTTTAAGTCATTACTTTAATGAAAAAAATATATTTAAACATGTTTTATAAAACTAATTTACCTAAAAATGTAGCATATTTTAGAAAAAATAATTTTATTATTTTATTACAAAGCAACATTTATTTGTGTTTTGAGTCAAGTCATATTTAAGTTTTCATTAATCTAAATTTGTTTAATGGGAAATTTATGTATCAAAAATAAATAATAAAATATTTGAGAAAGTAAAATATGGTAACATTTGCAAACTAGCTTGGAACTTAGTTGTATGTTAGTAATGATCTGTGTAAGAACTAGGGTGATTAAAGGTAAATATAACTTACTTCCCCATGGTGGGTTTTCTTTAAACTCAGTGAAAATGTGGAACATTTAGGGATTTGTGCTTAGCACTGGTCATTATATTGCAAAATTTAGTAATTGAATTAAATTTAACAGATTTTTAATTCAAATTGCCCATAGTTTCCTATTTCTTCCCCTGATATTTACTGTTCACACTCATTTGGGTCAGATACGATATGCATGGCCCATCTCAGATTTATTTGGTCCTTTTGTAGTGCATCTGTTATATTGTGATGGGTAAGAAAGTAACACAATTGTAAGCTATAAAATCATTACTAGTTTTAATGATGGCCACAAATGTTTAAAAATGATTTTAATAATACACAGGGTTCCCTGAGAGTTCAGTAATCCATGCATAAGTTGTTTTGTTCCCTCTTCATTTTATAAATTTATTTATTTAGTGGTGCAAAAAC
This sequence comes from Zoanthus pulchellus, assembly GCA_027575285.2. Taxonomy (NCBI): domain Eukaryota; kingdom Metazoa; phylum Cnidaria; class Anthozoa; order Zoantharia; family Zoanthidae; genus Zoanthus; species Zoanthus pulchellus. The sequence continues at coordinate 12,629 of JAOBRB020311676.1, read as the reverse complement.
ACAGATTGATTTTGGGGTATGATGAAAAACTAGGGATCCATACAAATACTGAAGTTGGGAGTTTTGGGGTATAAAACATGACCTTTATAACACCGCCCACCTCTCCCCCCCTGGTATTAAAATATGTGAGTGGAATAGCTGAGGTGTACATTCAGGGTTTTGTACATAAAGTCCCAATTTTCATTATTAAAAATGTTTAAAACTCACATTTAAGGGACCATTCATTTTTTTATTGGTAGGAGCTCGAGGGAGGGAAATGGTTTTTGAATTACGGCGGTAAAAAATTTCATGATCATATTCCCTACCTCAAACTTAGATTTTAAAATAATTTCGGTGCTGTGTGATGTCACACATCGTGTATCAAGGTGATTGTTTGTGCAGAGAAAATTACAGTGGTGGACAATCTGTAACCTTGAAATAAGAATTACTGATAATGATCCCTTGCACAATTCCAAACCAGCCAGACACTTTTACTAAAGTCAACATAAATATATGCTTAATGCAGATAGCTGTCACTCCTGAAAACAACTTTTAGTCAGTCGAAAAACGTTTTAACCATTATAATATTTTAGCCCCTTTTTTACGTTTTACATTTTTAAGCGAATTTAACCCTATTCACTCCGAAAAGCCTAATCACTTATCAACACTCAACTTCTCCTTACACAACAAATACAAATTAAAACAGTTGGTATTGAAAAAGAAAATTGATCAAACAAAGTAACTAGTTAAGATTAAAAGTGAAATTCTCTCAAACTTGTTCAATGAAAAGTATGAACTCAAGTTGGGAGAACTTAATAATTCAACTGGGACTGAAAGGGTTAGAAATAATATATCAAACACGAGAGACAGTGTTTCATCACATTTCCAAACACCGAGAAGAGAGTTGAAAATACGACACGCAGCTGAGTATTTTTTGACGAAATTCGAGGTTTTTGGAAATGTGATGAAACACTGTCTCAAGTGTTTGATTTTTCTTCTCAATCAAAACTAAAACTGAGGAGTAAAAGAAGATATAAAATCGTCAAAATATATGCTAATTAAGATCACATATCCAAACCATGGTCACAGTTATGATTTCTTTTGTTTTAACTTGATGAATTATTAATGAGTTTGAGAATATAAAATCTAATTTGTCAATCCAGCAAAAACACCTTACACCCAATGTTAAAAAACTTTATTTTGTAGTTACGTACTGTACACTGATAATTTTATAAGGAATAGTTTATTGGAGTTAACGTCATTTAAGATTGGCAATATAAATACAGGGGCAAGAAATTCTGTTTGAGGGAAAATTAGATAGCAATGTTGAAAAGGACCAAGAGGGTATTTAGTGAAAGCAGTATGCATACAAATGTGTGGCACAAAACATGAAGAGGACAGAGGTATTGGACCTAATGGCATAGATGCAAACTCTCCTGCTTTTGGTGGGAGACTTAAGTTTTTTTGTCTCGTCTTCCGCTCTCCCGCTCTGGTATATAAATCTCCCAGTTTTTACATCCACTAATATCAAATTTTTAATAAAAAAAATAAGACAGACTTCCTCCTTGTCTTTTTGTGTCACAAATTACACGACTTTAACTCCCACTAGATAAGATTGAATGCATTAACAAAATAAAAGTCGACTCACAAAAATGTCTCCCACTTTTCAAATTTTTGGGGTTGGCATCTATGTAATGGAGATGTATCTAGGGACTGAAGAAACAAAATTGTTTAGCATGTGTTGAGGAGGAAAAAATTGAACTGGTGGAGTTTCAAGTGAAAGGACAAGAGGAAGAATGGACAACCAAAAAAGACACGGAAGATGTAAGTGGACCCCCGCAGGACTGTCTTAAAAATAAATGAATATAATGGAGGGTATAATTTATCACTCAAAATTTTATTTGCTGATGCAGGTTACTTGTGAAAACATTTGGTTGCTTTGTTTTGAGTTTGTTTTACAATTGGAAACACTGAACATGCTTGGTAGTAAAAAAAAATAAAGATGTGCACATGGCTAAAATATTATTATAACTAGGTGAAAATTTTAATAAAGATTCTCTAACTCACCCATATGCCACTAGCAGTAAGGGTAATGATTATTAATGGTCCATATATACTCAAATTCTCAGTTTTCTCTAGATGTTTTGGTTCAAGATATTTATGGAAACCTTACATAGTGCACCTTCCTTAATGACCTAAAATCCAATCATACACTAGCCCACGTACTTCACAAATATAATATTAACCATATGACCTACTGCAATGTTTGATGTACTTTCACTCTGTCTTAGAGAATATTCTCAAACACTGGTCCTTACACAGGCCTTCCAACCTTCATACATTTTCATGTTTTCACTCATTTTTAAAAAAAATCAAATAAACTATCCAAAAAGCTGTTATCAGCTCAGTACTCACATTCACTGTGGGGTGTTTGGCAAAAATGGTGTTGTTTTGAAGGTCAACATATACTTGAGCATAACAGTGAAAAAGGCATTTATTTTTTAGCCATTCTGGGGACTGTAGTTTTCAAAATTTTCATCTCGGCTCCAACCATTGTGGCGCCTCATGGTGACTATGTACATGTATCCAGTGAAATCTGTGTCACATTTTTATTCTCAAACAGTGACAGGTCTGCTTACATTATTGTTATGAGTGCATGTTCCATCGGCTTAGTCCAGAGAGGCCTAGGGGGTCCATGGACCCCTGGTCCATATTTTGTCCTTTTTATTGGCTGATTAATTTCTTTTATTAAGCAGAATAACATGTACAGTAACCCTGATAATTTATAAAAATTGTAAATGTAAATGGTTTACTTAATAACAACATTGGTGCTTCAGATGGCAAAGGCAAATGGAGTGAGATGGTACAAGCTAATATAAACATGTGTTAATGAGAGGGATGGTTGACATATTTTGTGCAAAGCATTTAAGTTTGAAGTGATCATGAAGCTTAAGGGTGTTGGTTTGGAAGCAAGCTAAGGATGATTTTAAGATTTTCAACTATTCACCTTCAAAATAATATTTAACAGATATAAAAAAATTATTCTCAAAAGTGGAGGTGACTTAAGTGATGGATATCTACCAAGCTGCAAAGTGGCAAGTATAGGCACCAACACTGAGGCCAACACTGAGGCCAACACTGAGGCCGACACTGAGGCCGACACTGAGGCCAACACTGAGGCCAAAACTGAGGCCAACACTGAGGCCAACACTGAGGCCGACACTGAGGCCAACACTGAGGCCAACACTGAGGCCGACACTGAGGCCGACACTGAGGCCGACACTGAGGCCGACACTGAGGCCAACACAGAGGCTGACACTGAGGCCGACACTGAGGCCGACACTGAGGCCGACACTGAGGCCAACACTGAGGCCAACACTGAGGCCAACACTGAGGCCAACACTGAGGCCAACACTGAGGCCAACACT